>JAASGK010000031.1:0-60246 GCA_023334195.1 Globisporangium emineosum
AATTCTAGTGGTAGCATAACAGTTTTGAAATGATAGTGAATATGATGGCGTTGAGTTTTGTGTTTCACAGCACGATCCGGATTTTTTTTCTGGAGAGACCCCCAAAAATCTGTCTGGTTGACTCAGAGACTGCATGTTAAAATATCAGCACTTTTTTAGATATCATACGTGTCAATATTACGAGATTAACGTAGATATTACGATATTGACAGTAAGTAATTATGATCTTCTGGGTGTCCCCTCCCTCTTCCTGCGTCACAACCGCTTCGAAGCTTCGAGAGCCAACAACAAGAGACCAAGAGCCCTCCTAATCCATCCCTGCCATGGCCGCAGAGCAAGCCAAGGACCGCGGTAACCGCGCGTTCTCCGCCGGACGATTCGTGGATGCCGTCGCCAGCTTCTCGGAGGCGATCGCGCTGCACGCCAAGGACGGCGCGGCGGGCAACCTGCACGTCTACTACTCGAACCGCTCGGCCGCGCACCTCAAGCAGGGGGACGGCGCCAGCGCGCTCGCGGACGCCGATCAGTGCATCACGCTCAAGCGCGACTGGACCAAGGGCTACTCGCGCAAGGGCGCCGCGCTCTACCACCTGGGCCGCTACGCGGACGCCTACCGCGCGTACAAGGACGGGCTCGCGCTTGAAGCCTCGAACGTCGCGCTGATCGACGGACTTCGCTCTGTGGAGCAGCGAATGGCTGCACCTGCTGGTGCTGCCCCTGCGCCGCCTCGCGCGCCTGCGTCGCGCCCTCCGTCTGCGTCTGCAAAGACGCTCAAGGAGTTCCTGATGGCGGATAAGGCGACCATGTTCGGACTGTTCCAGTTCGGCATGCGCTGGGTGCTGCTGCTGAGCTTCCTCATGTACTGGATCCCTGTGGTCGTGCCTGCGTACGTGGCGTTCGGCGCGTTCTTCAAAGTGGCGCTCTTCAACCACGCGAGCTACCTCATGTTCACGCACGGCGTGCCCAAGTGGCAGGCCGCGTACGCGCAACGCCTGGTGATGGACCCGTCCACGCAGGCGCTCTTCTTCTGCCTCGTGTTCTGGGTCTCGGCGCCGTTCTCACTCGCGATGATCCCAGTGTTTCTGATTGAGATGGTGCACTTTGCGGCGTACGTGGCGAGTTTGCTGCAGGTGCTCAAGCTCACGCACGTGTCGGCGGCGGCGAGCAAGGTGCTGAGCCCAGCGGTCGGCGCGATCATCAGCGACCCGACGTTCGCGACGCTGCCGACGCAGTCCAAGTGGGCGAAGCTCTACCACCGCATGCCGCAGGTCGCCGCCAGCGTGGAGGTGGGCATCGGTATCGCGCTGCTGGTGGAGATGCTCACGCCGGCGCGCAACTTCCTGCTCACGATCCTCTACTGGCAGCTGCTGCGCGTGCGCTACATGATCAACCCGCAGCTGCAGGAAGCTTTCCGCGTGCTCAACACCAGCATCCTGTCGGTGGTGCACCACCCAAAGTGCCCGGCGGTGGTGGCGTCGGTCTACGGCCGCATCCAGAAGTTCGCGATCAGCATGGCCGACGTCCAGCAGCAGCAGCAGGCGGCAGCCGGTGGCGCCAGTGGCTTGGCGTCCAAGTGCAGTGTCATGTAGACAGGGAACAACGACAGGGAGCAAGAGAATCAAAGGTCAATCGGAAATGTGCTATTGTAATTCGTTTGTTGTCTTTCGGTTGCTAGGTACTGCGAACCTCGTGTCTGTCTACTTGCCGACTCAGTAGTCTTCGTCGTCGGACTCGTCTATTACGATCACGTCCCACGTGCGAGGAGCTCTCGAGCGAGTGATGGGGGACGACCGCGTCGGCGTGTGCTCCTTGGGGCGCGTCTGGCGCTTCATGGCCTCCTGGATCGTCTGCTGGCGGCCGCGTGGGGACGCGAACGCTGCGTCGATCGGATCACTCCCAGTCACAACAGCAGCTGAGCGCGAGGATGCGGACTGGACGACCTCGTCTTGTTCCTGTGCCGCCGCCGCGACCACCACAGGCTCCGAAATGGCGGGCTCGTCGCTGTCCTGGCTCTTCTCCTCAATGTCAATGGCGGTATCCTCTGCTGCCGGACGTGCCATTTCCGCTCTTGCTGCCTCGACCACCTCCGTGCGCTTGGCCTGCTGGGGCTCTGGTTTCTTCCAGTCGGCCGCGGCGTTGCTCTCAATCAGCTGGCGCAGGCGCGCCGAGGGCGTAAAGTACGGATCCTCCGACCGCATGCCCTGGATGTCGCTGATGCGCTGTCGCACCTCGGACGACTCGCGTTTCGGCGGTGACGGATCTTTCGCAGTGCGCTCCGCCGTCGCTGCCGCCGCAGTGGCGCGCTTGCTGAAAGCGCCAAAGCCGCTGGCGTTCATCGTGCGGCGACAGCGCAGCGCGAGCGCCGTGACGTAGTTCTCGACCCACGTTGTGTTCGGGAACGAGTTCGACGGATTCGCGTGCGCAAAGAGCGGCAGCTTCCACACGTGGCTCAGGTACTCGTCCAGGCCGTAGCACTCGACGCCCTGCAGCAGCAAAATGTCGTGGCGCGGAGAGCTCCACCAGCGCGGGAACTCGTTCTTCGACGGATCCACGCGCAGCGACGTCACCACGCGGCCGACGACGTCCACCAGCTGGTTCGGCGGGAGCACGAGGATCTGGGTGCGCAGTAGTCGGAAGAGGTCGACGCGCTGCAGCAAGCGACGGCACTGGGTCGTCGTCAAGAGCCAGTGGCCGCGTCGGCCACCCAGGATCGAGTGGCTCATGGACATCGTGTCGCTCGCGTCTGCCGCCGCGTCCGAGGCGTTCTGCACGCGCGATCGGCAGCAGCGCTCCAGGTCCAGCGCCTCCGCCAGCAGCTCCACCATGGGCTGTCCGACGACGCCCAGGTGCGCGTCCTGGATGAAATAGCGCCACTTCTCCAGCCGCTCCTGGTCGTCGCGACACGTGCGCGTGTCCGGGATCCCAAACGCAAACACGATCTTCGCGAATCGGTTGTGTTTCGTGCTGTTGAAGTGACTCGAAGGCTGCGCCATGGATCGGTGCACAGCGGCGGCAGCAGACGTGTTGACAGCGCTTCGCCCGCCGTGATTTCCAAACATCGGGTGGCTTGAAGGTACGCTCGGGAACGGCAGCGCCGCTGGGACTGGCCTCGCATTCTGGGCCTGCTGGCGAAGCCTCTTCTCGTTCGTCCACACAGAGATGAGCGTCTTGACGCGCTTCGTCAGAGTGCCCACAGTGGGCCACAGCGCCATGTCGTACTTGGACGCGCGGCTCCCAAACAGAGACGACTGGGACACGAGCTGGTTCGGCAGCGTTCGGCCTTTGAACCAGCCGTCCTTGTACACGTAGAAGAGGAGGATCACGTCATCGATCACCGGGATCCACCACGGCGCCACCGCGTTTGAAATGCCGACGTCCGGCAGCTCTTGCAAACGGCGGAGCGCCTCTCGTCGCTCCTTTTGGTCTTTTTCGGAATTCACAGTCGCTGTAGCACTCGAGGAAGGAGCAGCGGGTGCAGAAGCAGCGGGTACAGACGCGCTCTCACTCGCTTGCTCACTCGGCTCTTTGCTTTCAGCTGCTGCGGCACCGCTTTCAGTCGCTTCTGCAGCAGCTTCAACTGATGGCTCGACATTTTTTTCTTCTTTAGTGGCAACACCAGCAGTAGCAGCAGCCGCAGCTTCTTGTTCTCCGCTCGTAGCAATCGCGGTCTTCTCCTCGCTCTGAACTGCGTCCTCTGCATCCGCTTCTTCGCTTTTCGGAGCTTCTTCGCTTTTGAGAGCTATTGCAACAACAGGAGTGTCGGTGTCCCCGCTGGTTGTGATGTTGACACCAGTGTAGGTGGTGAGAGATGGAAGTGAATTGTCTGAATCTGCAGGTCCATCAGCGACTGCAACATCGGTGGTGGTGGTAGTGGTGACTGGAGCGTCAGTGCTGGAAGAGTCCAGTTTAGGAGGACTCTGCACCTTCGGAGAAGTGTCCGCTTTGGTCGTCAACGCGAGCGAGTCTGGTAGAATACCGGTCGCGAGGATCGTTCGGATCTGGTCGCGGTCCTGGAGCTGCTGCAGGTCGTTGATGAGCGAAACCATCGGAGACGGCGCGCCGATCTTGGACCGAATGATCTTCTGCACAAAGTACATGCGCTCCACCTGCTGCAGCCTCGCGTTCGCGTCTCGCTGCGCCTTGATCGACGTGGGCTTCAGGCGCAAGTTCTTTGGCAGCACGGCCGAGCTCATTCGCTCGAGATCCATCTCTCGCAGCATGCCCGCCGTGAAGTAGAAGCGGTTCGAGAACTGATCGATCATAGCGGTTTTCTTGGCCGTGGACAGTGGCTCCGGCATCTCGCCATTGCTCAGCGGCGTGGTGTTTGCGAGCGCCGTCCCAGATGCGACGTGCACGCAGTGCACAACGTACTGCTGCGTGTACTTTTTGATCTCGTCGACAGTGTAGAACTTGAGCACACTATAGTTCTTGATCATGTCCTCCCAGCGCCCGTAGCCGAACGTCGTCAGCAAGTCGGCGATGCGCTCCGTGTAAATGGAGAGCGGCGGAATCGAAGACTTGATTTGCTTCTCTTTCTTCTTCTTCGCTGCGCCTCCTTCAAAGTCGTCGTCGTCCATATCTTCCTCGTCGTCGTCGTCATCCGAGTCGTCCGAGTCATCCGAGATCACGTACTCTTCATTGTCCTTCTCCTGCACCGACTTTGGCTTCTTGGAGGATCTCTTGGACGTCGTCTCGCCATCGCTTTCGTCGAGCAAGTAGGATTTCACGGGACGTCGGCGTCGCTTCTTGAGCGGAGACGGCTCGATCGGCTTCTCCGCGACCTCTTGCAGCCCAATCACCTTGGTCCAGAAGTCTGGGTCGTCCAGTGCCACTTGTTCGTCAGGGTTCGTGGAGCTCACGAAAGTTGCCTTGGAGAACGACGACATCAGGCTCTTCTTCCCGTCGCCGCCGTCCGCTTTCGGGTCGTGGATGATCTTTGTACTTCGGCGGAGGATCTGGTCGATGCTCTCTTCGCTGAAGCGCTTGCTCGCAGCCTCCGCGTCGCCGTCTTTCTCCTCTTTGAAGATCTCGTACGCTCCGTGCTTCAAAAGATGCTCGATCTCGTCCTTCGACGGACCGCTCGCCTTCAATTTGCCTTTCGACGACGACGGGAGCAACCCAGTCTCTTTGCTGCGAATGCCACCCAAGACAGCTTGGTCCAGCCCCAGTTTCAGCGACGCTTGATGGAACATGTGCAACTCGTACGTCTTGGAAGTGAGCAGACGGTAGATCTTGACGCTCTTCTTTTGCCCGATGCGATGGCAACGCGCCTGCGCCTGCAGGTCGTTCTGGGGGTTCCAGTCGCTGTCGTAGATGATCACCGTGTCGGCCGCAGTCAGGTTGATGCCGACGCCGCCCGCACGCGTACTCAGCAGCATGATGAACGACGCACTATCCGGATTGCAGTAGCGGTCAATAGCCGCCTGGCGATCGTTTCCCGTGATGTTGCCGTCAATGCGCTCGCAGTGGTACGAGCGCAAGCGCAAATAGTCTTGTAGAATGTCCAGCATGATCTTGAACTGCGAGAAAATGAGCACGCGGTGGCCGTTTTCCTTGAGGCGCGGCAGCAACTTGTCGAGAAGCACCAGTTTTCCGGACGACGTGACGAGAATCTCCTGGATCTGGCGCGCCATGTCCTCCTGCGACTGGTTCTTCTCCTTCTGTATCCTGATGATCTCCTGCTCTTCGACGCCCTTGATCAGGAAAGGGTGGTTGCAGCACTTGCGGAGCTCCATCGCGACGTTCATCAGGCTCGGCGTCTGCGCTTTCTTACGACCTCTCTGTATAATCATACCATGACATTCCGATGCAAAACAACAACAATGTTCGTTAGACTACAGCACCCACCACCAAACTCAAAACAGATTAAAACGGTCGCCTTACCGCCAGGAACTCCGTGTTCATCTCGTAGATCGCGCGGTAGTACTGCTTTTGCAGCACTGTGAGCTCCACTTCGACGATCGTCTCCTCCTTCGGAGCGAGCGATTTCTCGACGTCCTCTTTCATGCGACGCAGCAGGAACGGCTTGAGCTCCGAGTGCAACTGCTCGACCTGTGACATATCCTTTAGGTCCCCAAAGCGCTCGAGGAAGCTCTCGATCGAGTCGAAACGGTCCTTGTCGAGAAAGTTCAGCAGTGTCCAGAGCTCTTCGACGTTGTTCTGCAGCGGCGTGCCCGTGAGCAGCAAGATGTTCTCGTACTTGAAGTTCTTGTGGATCAGCGACGAGAGCTTCGAGCTCTTGTTCTTCAGTCGGTGGGCTTCGTCCACAACGAGCGCCTGCCAGTTCACGCGCGTCAACTTGGCGAAATCCGGAGTGCCACACATTTCAGGGGTCGTGATCAGCACGTCGAAGCGGTAGCTGTCTCGCTTCGCGCGAGACGCGGATGTGTTTCTAGGGCGGTACGACGGGTTGTGCTTAGTCATGAGCTCTTCGGCGCGCGAATACTCTTGGTCGCTCAGGAAAAACTCGTAATCCTGCAGCTTCTTGCGCGCGTTCGCGGATCCGTGGTACACCACTGCGTCCAGGTACGTCCAGTTCATAAACTCTCGCTGCCAGTGGCCGAGCGTGGACAGCGGCGCAATGATCAGGTACGGGCCCGGGAGCTCTTCCATAGCTGCGAGATGGTTGATGTATGTCACAGTCTGCACGGTCTTGCCGAGCCCCATTTCATCCGCGAGCAGCGAGTTTCGGTTCTGGTACCAGTTGAACAGGATCCAGTTGACGCCTGTGAGCTGATAGTCGCGCAGCTCAAACGGGTTCCCGTCTCGGAATGGCGGGGGGTTGGACGCCGAGTAGCCTCGGAACTTGATCTTCCGGCTCTTCTTGCGCGACGCCGACACCGGGCGCATGTGGCGAGCAGCAGCGCGCATGAGGCGGTCTTCATACAATTTCACGGCAGCGTCATCGTCAACGTCGTCCTCTCGTTCCCAGGTGACTTCGTCGTACGAACGCGATTTCCACTTGACGTAGAAGAAGCGCCACTTGGTCTCTGCTGCCTCTTCTTCGTCATCCACAGGCGAGAACTCGTCTCCTGGGTGGTCCTGGATGTCTAGAATGCGGTCTACAATGCGGAACTCGGGGCTGAAATACTCGTCGCCGTACATGCTGCCGTTGAAAAGTCCCATGAGTTCCTTGTCGCGGAACCGCTGGATCTTGCCCTTCGCGTTCTTATCGACCTCCAGCAGCGATTTCTCATTCTCCCAGCTCACGTGGAGGTACGAGAGACCCTTCCACTTGACCAGGAAGCGCTCTTGGGTCTGCGAGACTTCGTTGATGTTGATCGGCGCCGCCGCTGTTTTGCCCGCGCTTGACGAGGTTGAAAGTTTGGCAGTCGGGGTGGATGGTTCCGCTTTCTCCGTGGCAGCAGGAGCAGCAGTGCTAGCTGGAGGAGAAGTACCACTGGCGTCTTCCATCACAACGTCTTCGCCACTCTGGCTTTTCTCCTGCTCGCCCTTCTTACCATCGTCTACTACCACTGGTTCTGCTGACGCGTCTGCTGGTGCTGGTGGTTTGACTTCTTTGACCTCGTCGTCGTCCTCCTCTTCCTCCAAGAAGATGGACATGTTCTGCAGGAAGCGCGTGTTCTTGTTCGCGCAGATCTTGTTCCACTCCTTCAGCGTGTGCACCTCGCGCGCGATCAGCTTGTCGATCACAAACACGTTCTCGTCGTCGCTGTCGCGTCCGCCTTGGTTGGCCGCCAACGCCTCGTTCTCGCTCATGAGGAACTCGTCGTCCGAGTCGGAATCCGAAGACTTCTTGGATTTCTTCTTGCTTTTGGTCTTGGACGAGTCCAATTTGTGCGCGGCCTTGGACGGCGCTTTCCGTTTGCTGGTGCTCTTCCTTTCGCGGCGCTGTTGATAAAAGATACATCGTCCACAGCACAAAATCGTCAAATGCTAGTTCCCAACAACAAAACCATGAACAGCAGCAGCATCAGCACGACAGCAAACACGTACAGGCTTGGAGATGTATTCCAGACGGGAGTCCTCGTAGTCGTCGTCCAAGCCGGCAAACGCAATCGGAGTCTTTCGCGCGCGCGCGCTGCGGCGTCTGCTTCCGTCTGCCTCCGACACGAAGTCTCCGTCTTCTACCTCGTCCACTAGGTCTTCCGCAACGTCATCCGCTTCTTCCTCCTCTAGCATCTATACGACAAAGAGAATTGATTGTTAGCCACCCGATCACTTCGGCATCTTCACAACCATCTCTCTCTCTCGACCTGAACCCACCTGCGCCTCGGTCTGCGGCTCGTACTCCTCCTCGTCGTCATCAGCCGGAGTACGCTTGCGCTTCTTCGGCGCTACTGGCGCGCTAGTCTCATCCATGTCCCCAGCGCTCTCGTCATCATCACCATCGTCCTCGTCGTGCTCAGAGGACGCGTACTCCACGGTTCGGCGCGTGCGGAGCTTCGGGCGGCTCTATACACATACGCACATATAAATACACATGTGAGCTTTCCGCCATTTCAACTGCAGCAGCAAACGAAGAGAATGCGCCGATTGGTGCTTACCGCTGATGGCGCATCGGACTCTGAGTCCGAGTCGATCTCCACAACCGGCGGCGCAGTGTACTTGTTGGCGCGGTCCGAGCGGCGCGCCTCCTACACAGCGATAGAGAGAGAAGGAAGACACATAAGCGAACTGTCATGCATGGGGAAACACATCCGTCCATAGAGAAGAGTGCGGTCGCGCACCATCATGCGCGGGCGGGCGTGTTCGGAGCTCTTCGCGTCGTCCTAAAGCGCGCGCTTTTCACAAAAATACCCTCTTTCCCAAACAAAGCAGGACGAGTTTTTGGCTCAAGTTTAAGGGAACGGGGTAAAGCGGATATGCTGTTTGATGGGTTTTGGTGCGAATGAGTGGTGGTGGCGCACGCGACGCCTTTGCATGTGAATGAGACAAAGACGCTTGGACACTTTTTATGAGGCTGTTAAAGCAAAACTAGCGATGTGAACGTCAAAGCGGAGGCTTTTGTACGCGCATGAGACTTCATCTACGCATTTGATCAATACTCCACGATCCTGGACCTAGATGTTGATCCCCATTGCCAATACTTTAGTATGAATACCAACATTCATATTGGTTTTTACTACCTCGATGAGGATCTTAGTAATAAGTTGCGCTCTTTCTATTCGGGTATCAAATCACTAGGACCACCGAAGATCGCGGATGTACAGGTAGGCGCAGGATTCCGCTGTCACTTTGACCTGAGTGAGGGTTGGTCAGAAGTTCACTGTACCAGCAGGATACTTTCGGGCCATTTTCGTAATAGCTACTATTGGTGTGTGGTACACAGTAATAGTGGTGCGCGGTAAGGCTGCTCATGTCATGGCTGAACGCCCCACGTTCACCGATCGGTAACGGGAGTTGTAGTGCAGAATTCTGCAATTCACGTGCCAACAACAACTGGCCAGTCTCGAGGGTGTGGCCGCAGTCGATGGAAGGTCGTTGAATTCCATCAACGTTTTTGAGCTCCATTTCCAAAGGTCAGCAAGAAAACCTATCAAACAGCATAGAAAGCTAAAAGTTCAAATTTACAGTACCGTGTAAATTTTCTTATTTACGATGGGCGTATAGCTATGGCGTCTGGGGTGAGAAATGGCGCGCTTCAAGCAATTGCCTTGTTGCAAGAAGATAGAAGGAACCCAAATTCGCTCCTAGTGGTGGCGTCACTTGAGAGTTGTTGCCTTCAAGCCCTCGCCCATATAAGTAAGATATCTTATATGGACGAATGCGAAGGCGGGGTCTTGTGAATGTGCTCACCGTGATAGATAAACTCGACGCTGGGTTCACTTTGAAGGCCCCTCCCCTATTTAAGGGATTTAGTGTACCTAGGTCTAGGAAATACCTTCAGCGCGGTTGTTCTTGCTCTGATGAATACCAATATCTGTTCAAACTTCACTCATCAGACGAGATGCTAATACATGTTCAGTGCTGCCTGGGTATTGATCGCCCTGCTCTCCATTTGGCCAGCTCTCTGATATGATACATCGCCTGGAAAAGTGGCAATCTGTTTTCAGGTTTCGTTCGGGTTGGCCCTGGATTATTTCCGGCAGTTCCCCGCTCGAGTGACGTGCGCCTTTTCTCCGCCCTTGACTTGGGTTCAGTATGGTGGCGGGGTTGGGTTCGTCAGTCAGTCCCCTCATAGCGATGCTCATCGCTTTCACTTGTCACACTCACTCGCAAAGTCCGACGCTGTGATACGTAAGGACGGCCGCGGTGATGAAGATGCAGCCCCCGCCCGCCGCCTCGAGACGCTCAGGCGACAGCGACAACCAGCAGCTGCACGAGCACGGCGTGGACGGCAGTCTCAAGCGCGCGGACTCAGCCCCCGAGGAGGACGAGGAGCACTACGTCAGGTAACGTACAGTAGAAGGAAGCAAGGAGAGAGAAACCCCATGCATCGGGGTCGCTTCTTTTTATTTTTCTAACTGATGCGGTGGCTTCTCTCTCTCTCATGCACACACACATATGCTATGCAGTGAGGACGGCGAGGTGATCGTCAAGGTTGTGGACGACAAGAGCCGCGCGATCAAGTACAAGCGCCTGGCAACCGAGCGCGAGCGTGTAAGGAAACGACTTCTCTATCCTGTCTTAAATGATTTCATGAGCGACGACACCAACGCCATCTTGATACTTTGTTTAATCCTATACAACAGGACGCACGCCAGGCAGCCGAGTACGGGAGTGCACTGCTACAACAGAATGAAGAGCTGCAGCTGCAGCTCGCAGCGCTCGGCATCCAGTACGAGGCAGAGGTGGAGGAGCTCACAGTCGAGCGCGACGCGCACAAGCGCCATCATGACCACGCGCTGCTAGAGATCGAGAGCTGGAAGCGTCGGTTCACACGCGTGGAAGAGGACAAGTACGAACTGGTGGCAGATTTTGAGCGCTTCGTGGGACAGTGCACCTGTCGCGCCGCATCTGGCGGAAACAACGACGATAAGGTGGGCAAGCTCACGCACAAGATCGCGGAGCTCGAGCTGGCGCTGCTCGGCATGCAGGCGACCGAACAGGCGAACGCGCGCACAATCGCGCTCTTGAAGACGTGGAAGCGAGAGACCGAGCACGAGCAGAAGGAGACGCAGGACTTGGAGATCGCCGAGGCGCAGCGCGACCGAACGCTCCTGAAGAAGCTCGAAGGCGACAATGCGAGGTTGATGAAGAGCGTCGAACAGCTGACAGCAGAGAATTTGCAGCTGACTTCCCACTCGGACGCCTACACCCAGGAGCTGAGAGTGATGAAGAAAGAGACACAGGCGCTACTGGACGAGGTGGCGGAGATCCGACTCGAGTGCAGTTCGAAAACTGAGTTGCTTCTCACTTCTGAGGCGAAATGCAGTCGCCTGCAGCGCGAATTGACGCTTCTAGAGGACGTTTCTTATTTGTCGCGAGCGTTCATCGACCACGACACGGAGGAAGACGACGAAGACGACGAAGACGTTGTGGATCACAGCAAGAAACAGAGCAGCAACTCACAGAAAGAGAGCTTGCAGTCAGTATCAGAGCAGAAAATTGACGACTCGACAACAGCAATGCGCGAGTCCATTGGGTCGATGGAAGGTCTCATGCCGTCGCCTTTCACCGCGTTTCCCGCGTCCATACGAGCCGCGAACGGGAAGTCCGTGGCGGTCGTGAGTCCGACGGACCTGGAGAGCCACAAGAAGCTGCACCACTACTTCCACCTGACTGCGCAGAGCATCATTCACGAGAACAAGCTGCACGAGAAGTGTTTCAAGTCGTCCAGTCGCTTCACAATCGACACGTGGTATCGAGAGATCATCGCGCTCGACATCCCGTATCTGGAGTGGCACGCGTGGCTCATAAATCGCATCAGTCAAGTGGCTGCGTTCGTGCAAGACGACGAGAGTGAGGCGCTTCTGACCATCACAACGCCAGCATCCAGTGGTCGTGGTGGTGTGCGGAATGCTCGGAGCTTTGGCGGCTTTTTCCTCCGCAAAGACGCTGAAGGCAACAGCCCCGTCGGCGATAGCGGCGCCTCTCGCGGCCCGTTCTCCTCGATGACCAACTCCAGTGCGTCGCCCTCGAGTGTCAATGTGTCACCCTCCTGCCCCCCACGTCACGTGCCGTTCTCGGTCGCGCGCGCGTTCTTCCGCCTGCTGCGCTCACGCAAAGACCCGGAGCTCGACTCGTCCTCCGAGGAGTAGCTTGCCGTTATTATCAGTTGTTCGTGTTTCCCCGTCTCTGTGATTCCATCCTCCGCTCAGTGCGTTAGTCCATCAATTTTGCGAGAAATCAGTAAGAAAGCAAAATATCTTGAAAGATGTTGTATTGATCGCACTCAATACAACAGGAATCCGCAGACCGTGATCGAGGCCGCGAGCCCAAAGCCGAGAGTCGCACCTAATTTCGCCATCGCGTCGGGCAAATGCTCCAGCTGCTCGTTGCGGAATTCCTCGCTGACGTCTTTGAGCTGCGCAATGGTCGCGAGCAGGAAGAAGTTGCCCACGTGGCCCATGAGCATGCCCAGCAGGAAAATCATCGCGTAGCTCAGCGCCGCGAGCAGGAGGAAGAGCTGGTAGCTCCATTGAAAGTCCAGGTACAGCGCCACGGACGTGCTGGCTTTGCCGATGCGGCGCGCGAACGGCGCGTCCTTGGCGCTCTTGAGGATCTGATGGTGATCATACACACAATGAGAGATAGAGGGGGTCAGTTGGGCACCATATCAAACAGTATCAGTGATAGTAGGAGTCTCCAGCATAGAATCGTACCAGGAACGACAGCGTGAAGCTCGTGACCGGGAGCGAGTAGAAAACGACGCCCCACGGGACCTCACCGACGAGAAAGTACGCGGTCGAGAACATGGCGATCGGCCCCGTCCCCGCTGCGAACACCAGCTCCACCAGCCCAACGATCGAAGGCTCCGAACCGTATCTGCAGTAGCAGAAGGTGGCGGACGCGAGCATCGACATGGCGCCAGTGACGTGAATCGGCTTGTCGTGCACAAAGTGGGAGGCTGCGAGACAGATCAGTATGAGCGCGTAGTACACGAACGACCAACGCATCACCTGGGTCTGCGAGAGCAAGCTGTGTGAGCAGCAGCAGCAATAGAAGCGTCAGTGTGATAATGTAGTAATGGCGCCGCAGATGAGCAAATGAATACTGACGCACTTGATGACGATCTTGTTCTCTTCGTTCGTGTTGGCTTGGCCCGTCTTCAGAGGCTCAAAGACGCGGTAGAAGTTGCTGTAGACCGCATTGATGTTCGCCAGCATCTGCACGAGCACCACGACGGCCAGCGCACTCAGCGCATCGACATTGAAGAGCGACACGCGGTTGGACGCGGACGTGCTCAGCAGACTGATCGTGATGAGTACGGGGCACGCCGCGGTGAACAGTGTGCGCGGACGGATGGCAGAGAGCTGCCAAATAGAACAGGGCACGCGTAAGGTTGGTTAGTCAGTCCTGGTGTGTCGCATCATTTTGGCATTTCTATTTGCTCATTCTTCGCACCCACGCACCAAACTCTTGGCGTATTGCATCTTCGTTCTTTTTTGCGTTCTGTTTGCCTGAAAACTATCTGAGAGCTGAGGACAAAGCTGTCCTCGTTTCAGCATCTCAGGATCCTTGTTTACTGTATGAGACTCTAATTTGGACAATTCTGTCCTCGTTTCAGCATCTCCGGGTCCTTGTTTAGTGTTCCAAACACTAATTAGCGGCAAATTGAAGTTGCCTTTTGTTTGTGCAGATCAGCTAGTGATGACGCGCACGCCGAGCGAAGTGACCTGGTGGATGGCCTTGGAGCCCGGCTGGCGGATGAACATCATGTTCGTTGGTACGCCCATCTGCTGTGAGATCCACTGCACGATGCTCGGGTCGAACGAGCCGCCGCCGCCAGGACTCGAGACGCTCACAAAGTCGATCTTGAGCTTCGGGTACACGAGGTCGAACATGCCGACCATGTCGTGCAGGTCCTGCAGCGCAACCTGCTGCTTGTGGCGGTGCATCTCGTCCGCTTCGGTCACCATGCTGTCACTGGAGAGGTCGTTACACACGTGCACGATGCGAAGGTTGTGGGTCTGCTCGTTCTGGCGCACGTACAGGATCGCCTTGTTGAGCACCGACAGGTCTGGGCTCTTGCAGAAGAACACGATCGGCGGCAAGTGAATGGCTTGGAGCGCAGCAGTGATGGTGCGCCCGCCAACCGCGCCTGTGTGCATGTGCTTCTTCCCGTCGCGTTTGCGTGAAGGACAGAGTCGCTGGAGCATGTAGAGCACGATGCGAAGCATGAACACGCGCTCCAGCATGAGGAACATGATCGCCGCAAAGCCGATAAAGTACAGCGTGAAGTACGTGAAGATCGCTGGATCGCCCAGCAAGTTGCCGAGCAGCCCGAGCAAGACCATGACGAGCCCAAAGATGCAACTCCACCACGGCGCCGTCACGTCCCGCGGGATGTCCTCGCGCTTGAGCTTCAGCAGCATGCACCCGAACGCAAACAGCGACATGACGCCGAGGAACGCGAACGTGAACACGCCCGCCAGGATCGACGCGTCGGCGTTCAGCAGGACGACGAGGCTCGCTTGCACTGCAAAGAAGATGAGGATGATGTAGTGGTTCGTGCCGCGCCACTCGTTGACTTTGGTGAGGAACGACGGGAGCACGCGGTCGTACGCGAGGCGGCGCACGAGTCCCGTGATGCCCACGTAGGAGGTTAGGACGCCACCAGAGAGCACTACAAACGCGTCGATTGAGACCCATCGCTCGAGCCACTCGCCCATAGACACTCGCCCCATGCGAGCCAGCACGATGTCTCGGTTCGCGTAGATCCCCTCAGGTCCTTCGAGCGGCAGCACTGCGAGCGCAAGGCACGAGAGCAGGACGTTGTAGAACGTCGCGAACACCCACATGTTCTTGAGCGTCTTGCGGAACACGCCCGGCGCCTGCTCTTCCACGAACTGCGCCGACGTCTCGAAGCCCGTGATGCCGAGCATCGCAGAGCTGTAACCAAAGAAGATTGCAGTGAGCAGGTTGCCGCGCACAAGGTCGCCTGCTACGTTGACGCTCGGGAAGTCGGTCTTGAGGTTCTCCATGAGCACGTGCGGGTGTGTGATCGCGTAGTAGCCCGAGCAGCCGCTCAGCAGTGTGAGCGTCACCACGTGCAGCGCGAAGATGACCAGCGCGACCGTAGAGCTCTCAGCGATCCCGACAATGGACAGAAGCGCGAACGCGAAGAGCAGCGCGACGGTCGATCCGATGACAGGCAATTCCACCTGCGTGTTGAGGTACTGCAGCGCGGATGTGCCCGAGACCACACCTGTGGCCAAATACGAGATGATGCCGAGCGTGGCTGCGACAGCCGCCGTGCGCTTCGACGTGGTGTTGAGCAGCACGTTGTAGGATCCGCCGTTAAGTGGGATCGCAGTCACCGCCTCCTCGTAAATGTAGCGAAAGAGGTAGAGCACAGCGGCGACCAGAACCTGTGTGAGCGGCATGAGCTTGCCCGCCTTGCCCGCCACAATGCCGGACGAGTAAAGTACACTAGCCAGAATGTCGTTGCCGCAAATGGCCGTGGACGGCCACTCGCCCAGCAAGTGCGAGGGCGGCGCAGCAAGGCGTCCGCGAATCGCACTCAGCTCACCCGACGGGATGCACACGTCGCGCGTTTCGCCGTCTGGGGGATACATCCACAGCGGCAGCTCGGCCCTATCCGCGAGCGCTCGGCCGCGGATTGTAAAGTCGCGCACGCGCGCCGAGCGACCGGGGGACGCCAGTACGTGGATGCCATCGACTGCGGTGCTGATGTCGCTGTCCGCAAGTAGGTTCACCTTGAGCTCGTCCATCTCTCTTCTTCAACGTGTTCGTTCTCTCTTCTTTTTTCCCCGTGGTATCCTCCTCCGCAGTCGTTCTTCTCGACTTCAAACAGACGCTGAAACCCCCAAGTTTGTTTGACAAACTCCTATTATTCACTACCGTAGATATCATAATATATACACAGTTCGAACGAAAAAGTCCCCAAAAGTGCTAGCAAAATGAAGATTGCCACACACCAGTACTTGTGCTGCTGTGTGCATCTTTGTATTCTTTGAAGTGACGAGAATGACGATAACGCACAGAGTGCACATGCGCGATCTGTCTATATTTGATCTGTCTATATTTATACTCGTGTATAGTACTTCTATCATACGTAGTCTAATAACAAAATAATACTCGGCTTACTTGGCAAAAACGGTCGTGAACGACCCGACGCGCGATCGCTTCGAGAGGCTGTCGTCGTTCACGTAGTTGCTGATCGACAGCGCGCGGATGCGCTTCGTGGGCGAGTTCGCGATGCTGTCGCTCTCGAAGCTCTGGTTGTCGGCGCTCTCCGCTGGCGGCATAATGGCCGATGACGAGCACTTGGACGTGCCGTCGCTCTTCTCGTTGCGGTTTGCTTTATAAAAGAAATCCAAGAGCAAACCCACCGCGTTCGCGTTGTCAGCGTCGTCTTCACCAGAGCCGGCAGAACCCTTCTTCAAAATGGTGCTGCTCAGGAAGGATGGAGAAGACGAGGTGGAGGAGTCGGAAGTGAAGCCTTCGTCGTCGTCAGATGAGCTACCGTTGTTGCGCTTCTTGCTTGACGCCTGGCGCTGCTTTACTGGGCCGTTCTCCGTGTTCGATCCGCTGTCGTTGTCGTCCATGCTGGCTGGGGCTTCTTCTCGGTTCTCCCTGAGTTTCTTGACGAACGCAGCTTCAAGGGCGACAAGCTCCAACTGAGCCTGCACGAGTCGCACGCGGGATTCAGGAGTTGGACTGCACGGACGGAACACTTGCTTACCGATGCACTCGCCGCCAGTGAACTTCTTGGTGATTCGCATTGGCTCGCAGTTCAGCTTCTGGGACAAATACAGTCGGAGCATCGTACCACGCTCGATCGGGAGAAGTCCTTCCTTGAAATAGTTTGTCAGCTGGGTCGCGTATCGGGATTCTTCATCGGTCCATTTGCCCTTGCGGAGTCCAGGTCGTGCCTTGCTCTTGGTCGAGCGGTTGGAGTTCTTGATAGCACGCGCGCGCTTTGGGGCAGTCTTCTTCTCCTTGGTCGATTCACCGTCCGCGTCGTTGCTGAACACCATTTCACCGCCGACTTGCGCGCTCACGTGGTGGCTGTGCTCGAACTGCGTCGTCTCTTCTTTCTTGAAGTGGTCCATCTGAGTCTGAGGCGCGGCGACGGGAGCGACAGCAGTATTGACTTGGGCATAGGTTTGGGACGACGGCTGAGGTTCCTGCTCCGGCTCGGCTTTGATCGCCACAGATCGGAAACTCACAGATTCACTACTAGTGGAACTAGAATATGCGTGATTCATAGACGAGTTACTGCAGTGGGAGGAAGGAATGATGAAACGTAACGGCGCGAGCGTCGTGGACGCCGCTGCTACTGGCGCTTGCTGTTGGTGGCGGTGGTCTTGAAGCATGCTGTTGTTGTTGTTGCTGTGCGACGGCATGACGTGGTCGGGCGGGGACGCGGGCCGGATCATCGGCAGGCGGATAGGCAGCGACGGGAAGTGCGCACGCAGGCCCGGGAGCGCGGCGACGGCGCTCGGGAAGGTTGCTGGCGCACGCGGCAAGCTGTCGGTGGGGGCCTGAGGGTGGTGGATGAGGGAATGCATGTCCATGGTGTTCTTCGGTGGGGGCTCTATTAACAAATCTACGGATATACACACGCACACGCCTGCTTCCTTCTATCTGCGCTGCTGCTGGTCTTCTTCTGGTCTGTCTTGTGTGCGAAAGCGGCCAAAAGCGAAAGTGAGAGCGAGAGCGGCCAGGCGGAAGGCCGGGTGGTGTGCCACGTAGAAGATTTACGATTGACAGACATTCAAGGGAGTTCGTGTGCCACCCCCAGCCCTACTCCGAGCCGTTTTTTGTTGGATAAACCGCGGGCGGTATTTGAGATTTGTATGATCCGATAGGGCTCGGGCTTGCGCGGTTTGTGATGTGTTGATTGGCGGAAAATGGTGACAATCGACGACACAACCGTTGTTGAAGTGCACGATTTGAGTGGTGAGTGCGAATCGCGCGCGCTGATTGGCTGGTTTCCCAACAGCCAAAAAGGCTTTTTTGTTTCCCGCAACAACTTCAACAAAAAAGAACCAGCTCTCGCCTTGTTTCGAGGTTGTTTTGATTGAGAAAACATGCAGGTGCATGCATTCAGCGACTTGACTTGGGACATTCAGCCAGCTGATCAGACGCAGCGCACCAGAAAATACGATTGTCTCTGTTTGGGCTCTTTTGGGGCCGCCATGGAAAATGCGACTTGGAGTGATCGAGCCAGCGGCAGATCAGCCAATGTGTTCGTTCCTGTATGCAATTGTATTGAAGTGGCTGACCTGTCGCGGATTTTGCAGCAGCAAGGTCCAAGTGACTTCAATCTGCCAGGAGCCTGGGATTGGAGGGGGGAAGGGGAAGTCTGTTCTTTTTCTGCACGAGGTTGAAGCGGCCATGCGGGTGAATGAATCCGAGACCCAGAACCAACAGAATCGTCAAGCCACCTCTGGCTCGTTTCAGCCAATTAGCAGACGTCCACCTGCCCGTTTTCAGCCAATCACAGACGTGTTGAACTCACATGCAGGCTGAATGCGAAGCGGTGTTGCTCGTTTTTGCATCCACCCATTTTCTGGCCCACACAAAGACAGAGCAGAACTGGACAGAACTGCTGGCAGGGTGCCATCAGTTTGATGCGGCCCTGAGTGCGGCTTTTTGCCTCTGCTTGCTTGGATTTGGCCGGTTGGGTGGGTGGCTGGCAGCGGTGGTCTCATCGATCACCTCGCGATCAGCTGGCAGCGCATCCGCCATGCAACATGGGAGGCGTCTCCAGCAGCTGATCGAGAAGCATTACAGCACGAGGGAGAGTCGCTTTTTGCGTTTTGCATTCGTCAACACGGTTGGTTGGCTTACCACGGCTTTGCAGTGGTCGATTGCCCGCGCTCAATGCTACGGCATTGTTTTACATTTGGTTGGCTGTCGTTGGCTTGGAGCTCCTGATCCCGAGCTTGTTTGACAGGAGCGAGTGAGCGGAGTGGCCCACTCCTTTGCTAAATACTTTGCTGCGAGCGAATCTCAGTGGTCTTGGTGCGCACACTGGGCATATAAATTGCAAATTGTTTTGCATCTTCGACGTGGAAGTTGGGGCTGCTTCAATGTCGCTCCTTCTGCCGCCAGCAGCCCATCTTCTGGACCGGCCACGAAACTGAATGCTCGTCGACACAAAATCTCATTACATGATTTGCTGATTGTATTATTAACTTGAAATTTGTAGTTCAATTCCAGATCCTTCCAATTCAATGAAAGCATACATTAATCAAGTGATTGAGAAATCAGAAATCCCCGCCAAAAAGAAAAATGAAAAATTGTAATTTGACAAATATGTTTTACAAAATTGGGTTCTTAACTTAACATGTTACAAGACCTGATTTGTGTCGCTGGTGTGGACAACACTAAAAAATCAGTTCACGCCTTCGATGCGTGGGAGGTTGATGACTGGGATCTTGGACGAGATGCGCTCGTACGGAGAATAGCGCCGGCTCCCGGACGAAGCCGCGCCGTGGTAGCTATAGGCGCGCGCGTACACGCACATAGCGCACGAGCACTCCACCTCGCCCGTCGCGGAGTCGCCGAGCCAGAACACCAGGTCGCTGTACGGGATCTCATCCGTGCACGGCTCGTGTGACGGCTCGAATTTGACTGCAGGCGGCGCGGACCGACACACCGCGGCGCTGGACGCGTACTTGCGGAAGCTCCTGTCGTTTCGCGATCGAGTCTCGGAGGGCCGCAGACACGTCAGCCGCCATTCGCCATCTGCGCTGCGTCTCTGCTTCGCGGGGGCGGCATCGATCAGCGCGGGGTCCGCGGCGTACGAGGAAGCGTCCGCGAAGAGGATGCGCGCGGCGTCGTCCTGCCACATGGTGACTGCGTCGCAGGGCTCGTCGTCCATGATGAGATCGATATCTGCGGTCACGAGCGCGTCCTTGGCGTCGAACGCGAACTCCGTGTCCATGTTGCTGTTGCTTTCGTTGCTGTTGCTTTTGTTGGCTGGGTGGATACTTGAGAAGTGGTGAGCAGGAAGGAGGGGCTCTCACAACAAGCGCAGGTGCTCTTCTTGTTCGCTTGCTTGCTTTGTGTGTGCTGCTTGTGTCCTGTGAAATGTACGCGGTTTGTGGCAAACTCAGGAGTGAGAACTCCAAAATTTCTCTCTCTTCTCTCTTTTGCGGTCCAAAGACCCGCGGCACCCCGTCTGCTGGGGCGGTGGCTGACTGTGATTTGGGCTGGGTTACTGTATCTGAAAAGCGAAATGATAGCTGGTGAATAGCGGTGGAGAAAAAATCAAGAGACAACCGAGGCGGCCGTTTCACTTGAGGCCAGCGCAAATGAAGTGGGCTTCGTTCTCTTCGAAACCACCGCCAAACTTTCTGTTTTTCCCGCGAGTTTGCGGTGCTGGTGTGCGTGTGATTGTCTAACTTGTGGTTGCTCCCACCCACCACCGCACCAGTCAAAGAAGCACGTTTGCACTTGTGGAAGAAATCTTACACAATTGGGCAAGTGGAGTGCGTGCCAAGCAAGGCAACATGACGGCCGCAATAGTGATTGCATCTGTACAAATAATCAGGAATCCTTTGCGCTGCACAACAATCTGAGCCAGAAAGGCAAGTTGCCTCTCGCTTGCTCTGCTGACGCATGCACATGCTGACGCAAGAAACCACGGAAAGAAATCCCGCCAGGTGTGCAAGGTGCTTGTTGCTCATTCACCCAGCAGCGTGCTCTGGATGGAGCCATCCCTTGCCTGGGTTTGTTTGATTCCAGGTGCTCAGCGCCACGTACTGGAACGCAAGAGTTGGGTGTGTGCACACGAGAAAAGTCCAGTGCAACAGCAACTCGAAAAGTGTATGTGCGATGCTGCAGGTCGGATCGGCCGAGCCGAGTGAGAATGCGACACATGCTAAAAATACACAGCGCTCTGTCCCGCAAAAGATCAGGCATGTGCACTGCCTGGTTCGAGAAAGCCTTGCGGCAGTGACTGGAAAGTTGGACAAAGACTGAATATGGAACGATAATATCAAAAAATATACATATTTTGTATAGCCGTATAAAGAGGGAGGAGATGGTGTTTTTCTACACCCTAACACCGCCCCTGTGAGACGGCATTAAACACCACGGGTGTTGTTTACCTTAGGCGCGACACCATCAATGGTGCTATAAAGCGCCGTAAAAACTTTACTAAGCCATTCACACTCAAGTATACAAAGTGTACACGTCCGGTTATCCAGTCGCTGCCTCTAAGTGTTCTGCGCCCGATTCGGCGCTTGCAACAACTTCAACTTTGGCTCTTCCAAAAAGTGAAACGGATGAAAATCCGCACCGCGCGACATCATCCTTCAGGAGTCAGTCGACTGTTGTTGCTTTGGTCCGTCCCTGGACCTGGCTGCCCACAGAGACCCAAATTAGACGGGTAAACATTCCAGCCACGCAAACAAGTTTGGGGCAAGAAGAAGCCATCTCTCACCTGATTTCCAGTTTTCCAGTGGTGCATGCATCCAAAGCGCCTGCAGACTGTGCGCTAGTGTCTTCTCTGGTGTTCTACACAATTGTACATGGCCAACATGCGCATGACACACTCGGTCCACGTGACGGCAGCAGATGGACCGAAATGGCACCAAACCAAAGTTCAGACAGTGTCACGTTCGTATTTACGCTCCTTTATCCATAGAGAAACTGCGTCTCGCCTTTGAGGAAGCGACTCTGCGGCTGTTGGCTGCTGGCGGTGTGGTCGGGCCGCGTCGTCTTGCTGCCGTCCCTTACATTGTCCGCATCGCTTGCGGTGGATGAGGACACGGACGATGTAGAGGTGGGGCCCGAGGCCGCACTTGCTGTTGTTGTTGTGTAGCTCTGCACGGCGTTGCTGGGCTGGTTGGTCTGCAGCACGAGGTCCGAGAGCACGTGGACGCTGTCGCGCCGATAGATGGACACGGACACCCCGTGCTTCTCGCGCATGATGGGTACCAGCAGCTGCGCAAAGCCCGCCGCCACCTCGCTCGTGAGCGAGTGCAGCCGCAGCGGCGTGGGCTTGCCCGTGCCGCGGATCGCGTGGTGCAGCCAGTCCGTGAGCGTCATAATCTTGGACTTGTCCGTGGTCCAGTGATCCAGCAAGCACTTAATCAGCGGCGAGTTGAGGTCCCCGGGCGGCGCGGGGAACGGCGCCGTCTCCTCCACCCACTTGTCCTCGTCGTCGCTGTCGTAGCCGCTCGCTCTGTTGCGGTCGTTGCCGTTTGGCTGATGGTGCTTTGTTGCCGCATCAGCAGACTCGGCGCTGATGCCGCGCGTGGCCATCGACGACATCTGGTAGTCCAGCTGCTGCGCCAGCCGCGAGATCTCCTCCTGCGCCGACCGGTTGCACTCCTCCAGCGCTTTCTGCGACGCCACCGCGGCGCTCCACTGCAGCTTTGTGTGCTTGAGCATGTCCTTCGCGACGCTCAGCTTCTCCTGCATCTCCTGCATCTTGCGCACGAGTCCGTCATTCATGGCGTCTGAATTCTCGCCGCCAAAGTCGCTGAACGACGCTGTGTCGGACGAAAGGAGCTCCTCGCTGTTGTTGCTGCTCACGCGGCTCAGGCGGCGCTTCAGCTCCACCACCATATCCTCACTGTCCCGAAGAGCGCTCTTGCTGCTACTAATCTGGTTGCTCCTGCTACTGTTGCTACTGCCAGGCGCCAGATTCTGGTACTGCTGGTACAGCTGGACCGTGTTGCGCAATTCGCGTAGCTCCGTCTCCAGTTTCATATTCGTGTCCAAGAGCACGTCTTGAACTGAGATGCCGAGCTTCTGTGCTTCTCGGTCAGTCGGCTGCGGCGCGGGCGAGCCACCCGCCATATCGATGGAGAATGGCCGCGAGTCGGCGATTTGCTGCGGAAACGAGGACAAACACACCAGCATCAGACAGTTTAAAAGCCTGATACCAAAGCAAACAAGCGCACCTTGTACATCAAGTTCATCGTGCGCAAACTCTCGAGCAGCGCGCGCTCCTCCGTGAGCTCTTCGTTGAGCGCGTTGTTCGTGTTCTGGAGCTTCGTGTTCTTCTTCTCGAGCTTCTCGACCTGGAGGTAGTACTCGGTGGCCTTCGCCGCCTTCTTGCGCAGATTATCCACCTCCTTGCGCACGCTCTTGAGCTCAATCTGCAGCGCTTCGTTTTCCTCCGACGTCGTCTGCCATTTTTGCATGAGCTCCTCATAGTCCGCCCACGTGAACACGCTCGCCTGGTTCGAGTCGTAGCTCGCCGCGGGGTTCGTCACTGCGTACTGGAGCAGCAGTCCGTCGTTTCCTTTGGCGTCCCCTGCCTTCTCACTCTCTTTGCGCTGCAGCTCGTTGAACTCGAGCTGGAGGTTCTCCAACTGGTACTCTGCGAGCCGCTTGGCCGCGTCCGCTTCCTCGACCTCCACTTTGAATCGCTGCTCTCGGTCTAGCAGGTCCGTCACCATCGCGGACTTGGCCTTGAGCTCATTGCGCAGCGAGTTGATCTCCACGAGGCACTTCTTGCGCTCGTCCGCGAGCGCCGCGACCTCGTCGTCCCTCCCAGAGAGCGCGGTCTTGAGGCCCGGTCGCTCGTTCTCGAGGATCTCCAGCTGCGCGCGGAGCGCTTCGTTCTCGTCCTGGAGCTCCTGGTTCTTCTCCAACAGCAGGATGCCGGCGCGCGCGGCCTTGTGCAGCGCCTCGCCTTCGTCCAGATCGTGGTAGTACTCGGAGGAGTACGACGCAACTACAGACACGCCAAGAGATTCATGTCAGTCTACCTACAGTAGTTCATCATCATGTTGGTGGGCCTCTTCGTGCTTACATGAATGCGGCGGCGCGTCCACGTCCGAGACGCGGCTCGACTCGTCCTCGTACGACGCCATCTCCATCGCAAAAGGAGCGACCTGCTCTTCCTTTCTGTCTTCTGCGCTCACTCACGCACTCACACAGAGGGGCTCTTGTGGAAAAATGGCGCGGCTCGCTGCTTGGGCGCTTTCTCTTGACTTTTTTCGCTGTCGTCGATGTGACCAAAGTGCGTCTCTTGCGGTAAAGGCAAATCCCTCTGATACTTTGACCTCGAACATTGAGTAACGTATTATATGAAGGACAAACTATCGAATTCACAGTTGATAAAACTATCAAGTATTCTACATTTTTAGCACATCAATTTTATACAAGTACATAAACATCCGATACCAATACCGGCATGTAACCAGTTTCCTTGTGATTTCCAACACTTCATTTTCGTGAGCGAAAACAAAAACCGATATCGACAGAAATACCGGTAAATAGAAGCTGAACAAACAGTCGGTTTTAGCGTAGCGTTTTGGGTATGGTCACCCTGATACCCAAAACAATAGAAACATATCGATTTACTCTCTCTTTTAAAGCCGCGGCGGTCGTCATGAGCTCCACAGACGAGATGGGGAGCGTGAAGAAGGAGCTGCGCAAGCGGATCGCCGCGACGCTCAAGGTGCTCGACGGCGCGGAGATCGAACACCAGAGCCAGCGACTCGCTGAGCGCATCTGCGCGCTGCCCGAGTTCCGCGACGCCAAGGCGCTGAGCGTGTACCTGGAGATGCCCAAGGAGGCGGCGACGAAGGCGCTGCTGGAGGCAGCGTTCGCTGCCAGCAAGAGAGTGTACGTACCCAAGATCACCGGCCGCAGCGCAGAGGATCTCGTGATGGTACGCGCGCTGTCCTTGGATGACATCAATGGGTTTCCAAAGGTGCGGTGCGTATTATATTGTAGCAATAGCTTTGAGTTACACTGTTGATTGACATGTGTGTGGTTCTCTTGTGCACATCTCAACAGGACAAGTGGCTGATCCCGGATCCCCCGCTGCAAGATGCAAGCGGCGCGAAGCGCGACGACCCGATTGAGGCGTTGGACCTGGAGCTCGTGCTGCTTCCAGGTGTGGCGTTCGACCGCTCCGGTGGGCGGCTCGGCCACGGCAAGGGCTATTATGGTAGGGTGCATGTGTGTTGCGCAACTAGCTCTATTGCTTTGCGAACTGACGCTCCTATCAATTGCACTGCTTGCAGATTCGTTCCTGCGCCGCCTCAGCGAAGGGTACGCGACGAAGGGCAAGCCGCTGCCCACAACCATTGTGAGTTTCTTCAAGAGTTATACCAAGACAATTGATATGATGCATATGCTAACCGCCGTATCGGCTTGCGTCTGTCTCTGCGTGCTGTGGGGAAATGCGCTTTTGCTGTAGGGCCTCTGTCTGTCCGCGCAGCTCGTGGACCAAGTGCCGCTGTCTCCGCACGACCGCATGCTCGACATCGTCGTAACCCCTGAGGAAGTGCTCCGCGTAACCAATTGAGTCGGTACTTACTTTATAAGCATATCTCGCATTATCCGAAATGTTACCAGTTAAAAGGATCCTTTTAAAAGAGAGTTGATCAAAGTGCGACGCGTATCATCATTCCACATTTGCTCACAGAGGAAGAGCTCCGGATTCAAATGGGCAAGCGCATCGTGTATCTGCTCTGCGCGCTCCTGCTGGCGGCCGTGGCGGCGGCGCAGGACCTCTACGAGGTGCTGGGCGTTAGGGCCTCCGCCACCCCCGCGCAGATGAAGAAGGCGTGCGTTGCCCTTCTTGCTCTCTTTCTTGTTGTCACTGTGCGATCTTGTCTAATCTTTTAGCGGTGGACTGACCTTTTGCTGCGTCATGGCATTGAACTCTTGTATGAATGCAGCTACCGCAAGCTATCGCTCAAGTACCACCCAGACAAGCAGACGGCGGAGACCCGCGAGAATGTGCGCGAGCAGTTCGTCAAGGTCACCAACGGTACGTGGCTCTTGCGCGTAGTGGTGTATGCCTTGATGCGGTGGGCTGAAGCAACTTGTCTTATGTCACTTGTTCCTTTAGCGTACCGCGTGTTGTCCGACCCTGCGCGTCGTGAGAAGTACGATGTGTACGGCATCGCGGACGAGCAGGAGTTCAAGTGAGTGTTTGTGATGTTGGCGTCTAAGCTGCACGTACCTAATGCGGCTTCTCATTCATTGCGTGTGCCATACGGTTGCTTACCCAACGTAGGAATTTTGACGAAGCGCTGCGTTTCTCGCACGAGGGTGTGGAGGACTCGCTCGTGAACTGGCTCGGACTGCTCGCGATCCTCGCCATCGGCGTCGTCCCGATCGTGGTCATGCAGCGCAACCGCACCAAGCCTGTGAAAAAGAGACGTGAGGTTCGCCAGCGACAGTGGTGGGGCACCAAATCCTGGGCGATGGCAGTCGTGCTAACAAGTGTGTGTGTGCATTTTGGTGTGCTCCTTTCATTTATCCGTTCAGGCCCTGCGAAGCCTCACCAGAAATAAGCTCACGACGTCCTCCAACAAGACCTACAAGGAGGACTTCACGGCCAAGCGACGCCAATACGTGAACGACCCGGCGCTCGGATGTGAGTTCCTCGCACTTGCATGCGCTGCTTGTGGGGATGAATCTGACCAATATCCATGTATTGGTCTTGGTGTTGTTCCGCAGATGATCAGTAGAAGAAGAGAGCGGCTGCGAAGCCCTGCGGTGGGGTATCCACTGCAGTCAATCGCACAGATGAGGACTACGCTAGGGAGAATGGTCGAACGCTTTGGTGATATCCTCAGACAATATCTTTTTTGGGTTTGTTTATCATCATGGTTTGTCAATCGTCTCTCAACTGTCACGCCCGGCGCTCGAGTTTTTCCATTCCATTCATCTACACACAACAGAGTTACGGTACGTTTCGCTTTCTGTTTTCTCCTCCTAGTCGCGCGGCTGCTTGGCGGCGTCGTCGATGATGGAAAAGTACACCTGCGGCTTCTTCTGCTTGGTCTCGTAGAGGCGCTCGGTCGTGTGGGCCAAGCGCAGCACCACGTCCTCGTCCCAGTGGTTCGCCTGGAACTGGATCGAGATCGGCAGGCCGCGCGAGTCGTAGCCGATGGGCACCGCGACGCCCGGGATGCCGATGAGGTTGCCATACCAGCTGAAGCGGAAGATGTCGCCCAGCTGCGCCGCGTTAAGCGTGCCAGCCTCGTGGATCTCTGGCGGGATCTCCGGGGCCGTCACGCCGGTCGTGGGCGACACGAACACGTCCACTTTGCTGATCACCTGCTCTTTGAATTGGCGCAGCGCGAACGCGCGCACTTTCTGCGCGGCGAGGAAGTCGAGCGTCGAGAAGCTGCGCGAGTACGTGAGCACGAGCTGCACCTCCGGCGACATCTCCGAGAAGCGGGAGTAGTATTTGTCAAAGCTCGCCGCGAACTCCGAGCCGATCACGATACTGTGCGCCAAGTTGATCGCCGCGAGGTGGTCGAGCTTCGTCTCGATGAGCTCTGCGCCGTGCGCCTTGAGCGCATGGAGCGCCTTCTCGACCGCCTGCGCCACTTCAGGCGCCGAGTGGTTCGAGTAGCTTCCGAAGTAGCCGATCTTGACGCCCTTCAGGCTGCTCGTGTCTTCGAACGAGTGCAAGTCCACCTTCGGCTGCGAGAAGCTGCGCGGGAACGCCTCGTCGCCGCCACTCATGACCGCGTAGCCGATCGCGGCGTCGCGCACCGTAGCGGCGATGGGGCCGATTTGGCACACGGACGGACAGTCTTCCAGAATCGGCGGCACGCGCTGGAAAGTCGGTTTGACGCCGACCACGCCGCAGAGACCAGCGGGGATGCGGATCGAGCCGCCGCCGTCAATGCCGAGCGCGAGCGGCGCGAGACCGGACGCCACGAGCGCCGCCGAGCCGCTGGACGAGCCGCCAGTGTGGTGGTTTGGGTTGTACGGGTTGCGCACAGTGCCGTAGTGCATGTTGTAGCCCGTCACGCCCACGCCAATCTCGTGCATGTTGGTCTTGCCCAGGATGATGGCACCTGCCGCGCGAAGACGAGAGATCACCGTGCTGTCCTCGGTCGCCACGCCATTGTCAATCCCGAGGAACGCCGTTCCGGCGGTCGTGCGGTGGCCCTTGATCTGCACCTCGTCCTTGATCCCCACGGGGACACCGTCCAGCACACCGAGTGGCTTGCCCTCCGCGTAGCGCTGGGTCGACGCTCGCGCTTGCTCGAGGATTAGCTCGTCGTACTTTTCCACAAAGAGCCGCATCGGGAAATCGCTCTTCTTGTTCGCCTCGACGGCGGCGAGCACGGCGCGTGCGACCTGCAGCGGCGTGAGCGCCCCGGATGCGTACCGCGACGTGTAGTCGCCAATGGACCACTGCTTGAACTCGGACACGTCCTTGGCGTCGCGGACGCCCCTGCGGCTGAACTCCTCCAGCGACACTGGAGACACAGGCTCCTGGGCCGACGTCACAGGGTCCATGTACGGGTTGTAGAGCGGCATGTCCGGGATCGAAGACGCGAAGCTAGATAGCACCAGAAGGAACAGAGACGCGTTTGGTTAGTTGACGCATACTTGTGAGAGGGCTCCATGGAAAATGGCTGATACAAAGTTCTCTCTCACCTGCGCACTTCAAGGATGTTGTTATCGTTGCGCAGCACCCGCGTGAGGATGCGGCCGATCACCGGAAAACGAATCAGTTGCGCCAGCATCTACGGGTATAGTAACACAGAGTAAGAGTCAGACGTAGGTGCCCCCCCGCATATGGCATCTAGCCTCAATAGACACATGAGCGCACACACCATGAGCGGCTTGCCGAAGAGCTGCGGGGACTCGAGGTTGACGAGGTCGTAGCCGCCCGCGGCCATGCGCGCGTGCTGCTGCTTGAGCTGCTGGTAGCTGGGCAGCGTCTCCCTCTCGCCCAGCAGCAGCAGCGCGCCGAAGAGCGCCACGGCGGCCGCGAGCACCAGCGAGATCCGCATTCTATCGGAGGGTTGATGGATGTGTGTGCGGGGGGCGACTGAAAAGCGAGTGGGAAGAGCTCGCGGAGAGCTCGCGATGTGAACTGTAAATCCCAAAACAACTACACGCACACTCGTCGCTCGAGCTCAGAGGAGACCTTTTCGGTATGCTGTCACGATCGGCCCTCAATTTTCTTCCTCAATGTGCTGCAGAGCGACCCAGAGGCCGCTAGTTGCGCCGCCCAAGAGACTTGGGCCTGTGCTCCAGCAGCAACCAGGTGCAACCAGTGACGCAATGAGCAAAAGGACTCAGCAAACCGTCCAATTTCTGAGGCGGCCTGTGGTCTGTCGCGCTCATCCACGGATGCTCCATGGTACCATTCACGATGGAGCAAAGTTTGTACTGGCCCACTCGCAGATCCGGAGACAAGCAAACGCAGCGCACATGTACTGCGCTTCAGGGAATTGGCTCCAAGCGCGGCTCCCGCCAGGTTCGCGCGATACACACTTCGACTTTCCGCGTAGGACACTCCTCCCATCCGAGGCCAGCGGGCTTTGATGATGAATTGACACGAGGTTCAGGACCAAAACTTGTGTCCGGCTCGAGGCTCTCAATGTATGTTGGTCCTCTGCACGCGAGATGCGAGTTACATGTGCCAGTCGCCGTGTCCATTGCAGCATTGATGTAGCAGTTGAAACTCTCATGGACAACGCTCGGAAGCACCCTCTCTCTTGTCCCATCCATGAACTGAGGGACCTTTCCCACTCCCAAATACATCGACATGTCCTTCCTGAGAGGAAGCACACTTGCACTGAGTGGTTGGCTTGGTCTGTGATCCTTTACAACAAAGGCAAATGCTACTGTAACACGTAAACGCTCGAAGTGTTGGGAAACTGCTTTCTCGTTCTTTTGGCCTCCGCAGGCGGAAGTGTTGACGCGAAAAAATGCTCATCTCTTGGCAAGGGTGGGACTTCAACCTTCGAAACAACATACCCTTATATAAACGATTCAGACAAACCATTAGCGAGCTGATAAAACCTGTATAAATTAATTCTGTTCTCGGCTGACTGACGCTTTGAGTGCCAAACTGGCTGACGGGAACGTGACTTGAATCGTCATCCAATAGAAAAGCGCCGCCGTCCGAGTCAAGATGCCGTCGCTCATGCGGTCCTCGTCGTCCGCTGTGGGCGCCACCTCGTCCGCCGCGCCCGTTGCGCTGTCCTTCAGCTCGGTGGTGTCGCAGGCCGCGGCCATGAACGCGTTTCGCTCGCGCCTGCTGTCACCGTCGCCCGCGAGCAGCGTCGCCGACACGGAGGAAGAGCTCGACCTGTCCACAGCGTCCCTCCCGCCGCTGGCTCCTGCTCCGCATGCGGCGGGTCATGCGCATGCGACGCACGGTCACCACCACGCGTGTGACTCGTGCTCGGAGCTGGAGACCGAGTTCGCGGCTGCCGTGCTCTTCGTCGAGACCTACAACGGTGCGTGCCAATGCCGACAGAGATTGTTGAGCTCAGTTCATATTTGTATGGCAAAAGTATTAGCAACCTTAACAATCGACTATCCCAACTGTTTGACAGGCCCGCACCGCATCCTGACGCAGGAGAACTCGTCGCCGAAGAAAGACTTTTACGCGTTCTACCAGCAAGCAACCGTCGGCCCCTGCGCGACCCCAGCGCTGCCCTTGGGGTTCAACAAGACAGAGACCTCCAAGTGGTGCGTGGACACCAAACTACATGTTTATATTCAACCAAAACAGTGAGTCCTAACACCACGCCCTTTTCTTCCTGATTTACTGCAGGGAGAAGTGGCGCAATCTTGGCCAAATGACCCGCCACGAAGCCATGAAGCGCTACACGACGGCGCTGGACAACCTCGTGGACGACTGGCGCCGGAGTGCGAACGTGCGCACGCCGTCACTCTACCGCAGCACCAGCGGCTCGTCGTCTGTGGGCGAAGCAGGCGGAACGACGCTGGCCACTGCCGCGGCAAATGGAAATGTATGTCAACAATTTTACCACATGCTCAGCGTTCATGAAACTAATTTTAATGTATTTGCTCAAACCAGACTCCAAAGCGAAGCACGAGCATGTTTGAGCGCCTTCCTCGGATCTACGACGAGCTGGGCGAGCTGCAAGACCGCGTCGAAGAGGAGACCAAGAAGCGCGACGAGCTCGAAGCGCACTTGCTCAACTTCACGAGAGAATACGTACGTTGCTGTTGTGATGTGTGAGGGTTGTCTATCTACACTGCAGAGTCATCATGATCTGACGATATATCTCTTCTCGTCATTCACATAGAGAGCGATGATCACGCGTGAGATGGAGCAGGTGGACCAAATGCGTGGCCACCTGACGTCGCTTGTCAAGACGCTCGAGGACGACGTGACGAGCCACCACGTAAGTTAAAAATCCATGATATTTATGATGCTGCTTGGAGTTAACCTGCTCATCATTGTATGTGCTCCCTGGTACACACTGGACAGAATGAGCTCCAGCGCGTGTCCGCTCGCCAGCAAGAGATGCTGGTGCTGGTCGAGAACTCGGTGTTTCTGGCCGTGGAGCTGCGCGCGCGCCAGGTGTTCCAGATCGTGCGCGGGTGGATTCGCAACAAGACTTTCCGCCGCGTGCTGCTCGCCTTCTCCCTGTTTCGCGTTTGGAACTTTTTGCGCCAGCGCCGCCTGCCGCAGATCTTCGCGCAACTGCTCATCAAATGGCTCGCAGCCCTGTCGTCTCTCGATGCGCCGCCATCTCAGCAGCGTGCTATGCTTCGTAATTAAAGAAAGGAGCCTTCAGTAAAACTGGTTGTTCTGTGTGGAAAGCATAGAATTGGAGAGAATTTGCAACTCAGTTTTGCGACGTGTTTTGTTTTTAATCGTATCAACAATGTTGCACTTGGTGCATTGGAAAATGTTTCATCAACGGTGGTTGGTAAAATCTTGCAAGGATGACAATTTCCCAAGAAATGTCAAGCCTCAGGAAACAAATTGTGGTCAAATGCACACACTTAGCGACGCGCGGCGGCTGCCTGGTAGCTGTCCCAGCACTCAAAGTGCACTTTGCCGAGGCCGCTGGTCAAGTCGTAGAAGCGACCGTCGAATCGCCCTGGGATCTGCACAACAGGCTGGCTGCAGTGCACGCATTTCGGCGCGACCGAGATCTGGTAGCTGTCCCAGCACTCAAAGTGGACCAGCTGCTCGTCCTGGATCTTGTAGAAGCGACCATCAAAGCGTCCCGGAATCTTGATCACGGCTTCTCTGCAGTGCACACAGCGCTTCGCAGTGCCCAGTTGGTACGCCTCCATGCACTCGCCGTGCACTTTGCCACCCGTGATCTCGTAGTATTTGCCGTCGAATCGACCCGGGATCGCAGCGATCGCGTGTCCACAGTGAATACATTTCTCAGCAACGCGGATCTGGTACGCGTCAATGCATTCCGCGTGCACAGTTGCCCCGTCGGGCAGCGTGTACATGCGACCAGAAAACTTGCCGTCGACCACTTCGATTCGCAAGTGGCAATCGACGCACACTGGCGTGTTCCGCTCTCGGTAGATATCCACACACGTGTCCTTGCAGACACGATCCACTTGGGTGTGACCATTTTCAGCATGCGTGAAAGTTCGGAACGTTCCAGAAAGCGCCTTCTGGCAAACAACGCAAATTGGAAGCGACGAAGTATCGGAAATCGGCGCGATCGCAGTCGGCTTGGTGCTGAAAAATGTCAGTGAGTACTCAAGCGCGTACGTGAGGCGACCGTCATACGTGGCAGGGATCACAACAAACGGCTTCCCAGGTTCAAGACCTGGAAAATCCAGCGAAGTCTCGAGCAGACAGCTGCGGTTCGAGATGAACGTCCCAGTGGCGATGACGTCATGGGACAAGTCGATCTTTCGCTGCATGCGTTCACCGTTTTTGAGCACCACAGGCGCGATATACGTCTGGTATTCATTCAGCATCTTCATGCGTCGCGACGGCTGCTCGAGGTGAATTACAAGCTCACAGCCTTGGGCAGCAGGTGAGAAGAGCTGGTACTGGGGGTTCAGATGCATGGCTTCGCGTCCGCCGCTCGTGATTCCACTCCACTGTCCAGACACGATGTGGATGCTCAGAGTCGGACTAACTGGGTTGCCGAGACCGTCCGGGACAGATCGGAAGTTGTACAAGTTTCGCGACTCGATGATGTTGCTGAAGAAACAGTAGAAGGCGCTGAAGTCCATCCAGTATGTCTGGTCCTCGCGGAACTGGAACCCGCACTCGATTTTCTGATTTCTCGAGAACGAATGCCACTTTGGGTCTTCGCTCGACCACGCTCCACCCCATTTGTCAGGCTGCGAGTGGGTTCCAACGCCCCAACTGTTGCGCAATTGCACCAAGCGGACATACTCTCCTTTGTAATCGAGCTCCACAAGCTTCATCACACCGTACGCAAACGACTTGCGCAGTCCTTTTGGAAGATCCATTTCGACATCTTCGTTGCTACAGCCAACCAGCGATCCTGACTGGAGAGAGCTGTTGATAGCTTGCCATGCTGCATCTTCGTTCGGGAATTTTTCTTGGAGTTTGAAACTTGCTGGCACGCCGCCATACAAATCTTGCAGACAGTAGGACTCTTGCCCGCCAACAATCGCCTCGTAGCCACCGTGAAGCTTCGCGTACGCCTTCTCGACAAGGAGAGACCAGATCTCGAATTTCCCATTGCTTCCAGTGAACGATCCAAATACTGGCTTCCCGAACTGACTGCACGGAATGTAGTCATCGATGATAACTACACGACTGCGATTGTTGCGCCAAAAGCGGACAGCGTACACGCCTTCGTCGTTGTATTGCTGCTCTCGCGGGAACATCGAGGTTACTTCGACACGGTCAGGCATTATCAAATCCCCATCCAGCTCTGGGAAAAGCTGCGCTAGAGCGTTCGGCGATGTCGAAAGAACAGACAAGGCACCGAAGAGGTATGAGTCAGCCAAGCGGCCCACACGCATGTCGCCTGGGTCAATCCCGACACCAGATACACGACTCGCATTGCCATCTTCGCGTGATCGATCAAACAGACACGTCCCTTGCGCTTGGAAGTATACTGGCACAAGCACCGAGACACGAGACACGACACCAGCTTCCGAGCCATCCACACGGTACCCAGATCCATCGCCCACGCCAGAGAATGCCAGGGGCTTGTAATGGTCCAGCAGACTCTTCCCCCACATCAGATCGAAGCGCTGGAGTCCATCTTGCACATATTCACTCAGATGACTGATCATGTTCTTCGTGAGCAGCAGCAGGTGGTCGCGCTTGCGCTTGTTCAGACCCGTAGTGACCGCATCCTTTGCGATCTGCAGAAAGCTCGGCTCAACGCTTGTGCCATTTTGACGAATCACCTGCAAGATGCTTTCGGCCTCAGCAGGAGACTTGATCGCCATCGAGCACACCAGTTTCTTGTCGTCGTCTAGCATTGTGATTTCCACATATCTATTTGCATTAAAAATATATCATCAGAAAAATCTCACATCACGAATGAGAAAAAAACACTCCCACGTACGCTGTCTCGTTGAAAAAGTCGCTCACGCGTTTCCACTTCCAGATATAATCTTCAAGATGCGGGTACTTCTTGTTGTTCACGTCTCGATAAAGCGACGATACATCAGGCGGGAACTGCGGGTCTGCCAGACGCGAACAGATAGATTCAGTATTATATTAGCACACACGTTTGGATTTTGTGGCAGCAATAACAAAAATATCGAGCTTACCAGTGAACTTGGCTCCGCTCTGACGATGTTTGTGGAGCATTTGAAGCCATTCACCGTTATCAGGAAGGGTTCGCGCGTCGTAGTAGCGCTCTTCCTCGGAGTCCAGCTGTTCGCTCCGCACGACCGTGATCGTATCATTCACACGCGTGACGTTGTAGCCCTCGACGCGCTCCGTGGGCTGCATCTTGTTTCTTTCGATAGCGTTCGTGATCTCCAAGCGCGTTGACAACGAGTCCATGTTTCGCGCATGAATCACATTGCGGACCGACACGCCCACACCATTGCCGCTTGGCTCTTCTCGTTCCTCCGGACGTGCGCTCACTGCTCATGTAAAACGGGTATAATCGTCAAGCACACAGATTCAATGATGTCATTCATGCCACATCATAAACACACAAAAAGCAGTGTGTACCTGACAAACTGGAGAGCAGCGAGCTGATACTGTTCACAGACGCTGGGACAGCATTGTACTCCAGAGAAGCGGGGGGAGAGCTCGGATCGGCGCCATAAGCTGATGCAGCAGGCTCTGAATACGGAACGTACGCTGGCGACGGCTGCACTCCATAGTTCTGGAACGAGGTCGCTGGTGCTGGAGGCGCGATGGTTGAATACGGCACGTCGTATCCGACACTAGCAGATGGAGGTCCGAAGCTCGAGCCAGAGAGATCAGACGGATACGCAGAGTATCCGCCAGCACCAGCAGCAGAGTAAGAGGGCCCCGCTGCTGGGGAAGCATAGGTAGTAGAAGCCGCGCCAAATAGATCCCCTCCGTCGTCATTTCCCAAGGCAGCCCCACCATACACGGCAGACGAAGGCGCAGGACGTGGGTGTCCACACTCGCCGCAGAACGCGGCATCAGGGTCTGCGAACGGGATGAAGCACTGCGTACAGGTGATTGGACTCGCAGCACCAACGGGCGCTGGAACTGGAGCCGGTGGCGGCGCAAACGTTGGTGCCACTGGCGTGGGCGTGAGTGACGACAGCGGGCCTTGAGAGAAAGCGGGAGGGGCGCTCGCGCTTGACGAAGATGACGACGCAGACGGCGGCGGGAGGTCCTCTCGTGGCGCGCCGCACTCGGCGCAAAAGCGCGCGGACGCGATCTCGTCGGGAGCCCACCGGTGGCCGCACTCGGTGCAGAACATCTCGCTTGTTCTCTCTTCTCTTGTGATCTGTGATTTGGAGGAAAATGCGGAATGGGGAGGGGAGACATCATCACGCGCCTTGACGACAGAGGAGCTACTATTGGAGTGATTACGCCGCACCCACTTCAACCTTTGAGGTCGTATTGAACGCATCCGAATAGAGCGCCTTCAACTTCACGTGCCACTTGGGAAAATGAACAAGCTAAAGATAGTTGCAAATGGACGGACGCACCGCCCACGCCACTGCATTCCGCAGTCCTCGGCAAGCTGTGCGTGTGGTGGGCGCAGCGGCGATGGCAACGGAAGCAGAGACAGAGAAGCAGCTGCAGCAGCCGGAGGCTCCAGACGCCACGCTACCGTCTGACGGCATGAGCGAGCGCGGTCAGGTGGAGAGCTCTCTAGAGAAACACGATGGGCAAGAGCACTTTCACCCGCACAGAGACAGCGAAAAAGAACGAGACGAGGGAATGGAAAGCGAGCGCGTAGAGCAAGACGACCAACAGGACAAGGAAGCGGATGAAGAAGAGGAGGAGGCAGATGAAGAAGAGGCGGACGACGAAGACAACTCCGCGCTGAAGAAAGCTGCACGCGCGGGCATCCGATTGCTGGAGGAGAACGCACAGCTGGCAGAAGAAGTGTGGCAGTTGCAGCTGCAGGTTAGACACAGCGACGACCAAAACCAAGAGCTGCAGCGCATGGTTGAAGAAAAAGGCACCCAAATGCAGCAGCTCACACAACACTTGCGCGAGTCGATCAGCGAAAACCAGAGCGTGCTCTCGGAACTGAACCAAGCGAAAGAGCAGGTGGCGGGATACAAGGACATGCTTGCTCAGCAGCAGCTGCTGCAGCGGTCCCCACGGAAACGAAACCCTCAGAACGCATTGTCAAAAAGAACAGCTCAGCAGCAACAGCAGCTCTCTGTCCTCGTGTTTGACGGCATTGCTTTGACCTCGAACCCTGACGCTAGAGACGAAGCTCATAGAATCTTAGCTATAGAAACATCCTTGACTGAAGGAAATGACCCCGAATCTAGCTTTCGAGGTGCTGGTTCGACCAGCTTATCTTCACCAGTCGGACCAATCAGCCCCAAGCGAAGACAAGCCGCCAGACTCGAGGAAGTGGAGGCAAAATTTGAAGAGGTCCACCGCCGCAACAGCATCCTGAAAATGGAGCTGACCAGCGCACAAAAGAAAGTCGGCGAGCTCAAGCCCCTAAATGCACAGCTCCACGAAGCGAAGCAGGAAGTCCAAGTTCTTCGAGATGAGATAGAAAAATTGGAGAAACAGCTCAATCTGACGTTGGAGGAGCGCGCTGAAGAAAACGAGCTGATCCAGAGTCTACGGACAACCCTCGAGATTTATCAGAGTCTCGACGACCCGAATCGAAGTGTCAAGCACAACATCGAGAAAGGGTCACGGCGAAGCCTGCTCTTTAGTGAATTGGATGACGACGATCACGCTCGCAGAATTTCGAAGATGCGACGTAGAAAATCGGACGGATGTGTGATTCCCCACGCAGCTGTGAAACCACCTATTTGCTGGACGAGTCCTGTCGACGACTGCTTCTACACGCGTGACGACAGTGAAATGATACTTGAGTCACTTGACAGCCTTGCAGAACAGTTGCTGAGCCTAAAGCAGCAGCAGGAATCACTTTTCCAGCCGTGCAAACCGCTTGCGAAATCCTCCCTAACAGAAGGAAGTAAAGCCAAAGATGACACGAGCATCTCAACTGTTGATGCTTGGCCACGAACCAGATTCCTAGAACAACAGGTCTCGGTGCTCCAAGATTTACTAAAGCGGTACCGAGCGCAATGGCGACAATCTACAGAGAAGCGAAGTTCGATGGAGATCGAGAACGACAACCTTCTGAATCGCGTGGAAGCGCTTAGCCTGCTGGTACAGATGCAGTGCGAGAGGTGTGTGCGAGCGAATGAAGATCTGACACAAGAAAATGAGGCGTGGAAAGCAGCTGGGTGCGCGTACGAGACTCTGTTGAGGCAAGTGACCGATGCACAGAAGCAAGAAGACGAAGCAGAAGCGGAGCATGTATGCTTCTCTATATTGCGCCGCCTCGTGGACAGTTGGACGGCGGACAAGTCGAAGAGAATGAGGCTCCATGACTGGCTGACAAACGCGATTCGGAGCACAGGGAAGAGGAAGCCGCTGTATCTACCTGACCTGACAGAAGAGATCGCGTCCGGATTCCAAATGCTACTGGTTCCGATCCTTCGCCAGAAATTTGGGGTCGAGGTCCAGATCGAAAAGAGGCTGCGCAACGTCGTGGTAACGGACTTGAAGCTGCACATTACGGACACTGACTCGGAGAAAGCCAAGGCGTGTCTTCAACGTATCAGCCGCTCGCTCATGTGGCTGGTCGACATCGAGTCCGCGCAGCTCGAGGAAAAAGAGTGGCTGAGCGAGTTTTCGCGGAAGAAAACAGCGCGCAAGTGCATGAGGTAAAGCGCATGCCATCTAGCAACCGAGCAGGAATTAGATAAAAAAGGTATTGAGCAAATAGAAACTTGATAGCCTACTATGAAATAAAACCCGCTGTTACATGGCTACATGGCTCTGGATCGAAACAACCGCTGGTCTTCTCCGTAATTTTCGTCAGGAGGCGAGAGCATGGGTGGATTGCCATTCTCGGTGCCGATCATGCGGAAGTCTGCGCGGATCGGCATCTTCTCGCCCATGGCAGGCTGGCGGTAGACGTTGTCGAGAAATGAGAACGTCGTCGTGCGGTCTCGCTGACCTCGCAGCGCGTCGAGTCGCGCGCACTCGGTCACCGGGAGGTACTTTGCCACTCGTGGGAAGAGCATGACCATGTAGTGGTTGAAGAGCAGGATCGTGATGACCAGCACTGCGATCAGCACGACCTGCACGGGCGCCTTCTTGAGCGACAGCAGTCCGATGAGCGTCAGCTGCGCTACCACCAGCGCCACGATGAGGAATTTGTACAAGCGCGGCCAGTACGCGCCGAGCGCAAACGACATCGGCTTGTACACGAACAACACTTGGCGGCGGTACACGATCTCTGCGACAAAGAAGAACCAGCCGGTGAAGTAGCACACGAGCGGCGCAATTGGTGCGAACGTGAGCGTCACGAGCATCACGAGAAAGCCGTCGGCGAACACGGCGGTCGGGTCGAACGGCTCGGTGGACGAGATGTTGCGCAGCCCCAGCCATGTCGATTCGCGCTCGCGCTTCGTGAGCTTCGGCGCGAACAGTCGAAAGAGAGCGGAGAGCAGCAGCGGCACCACACGCAGCAGCTCCAGCACGAGACTCAGTCCGGTCAAAACGATGACGTATGAGATGAAGAACGTCGACTGCTGCGGCATGCTGCGTCCAAGCATCCCGATGATCTCTTCCAAGCTGTCGAGTACCGTGCCGACGATCACCGTCACGAAGAAAATCTGGATGAGCTGAAAGTACACGAGCTTCGTGAACTTCGACGCGCGCACTTCAGTGTTCGACGGGTGTCCCTCTCGCGCAGACAGAAATTCAAACACAATCGAAGCGAGCGCACTGAGGATCACGAGCGCCAGTGGAGCGATCTGCTTGAAGATCTCTTCCAAAATCGGGTACTTGTCGAACGCCTTGTTCAGAAACGGAAGCGTGCGCCGCAGCGACTCGACAGTGGCGAGCGAAGCAACAAAGGCAGTCGGGATGGTCCAGAACAGCACGATCGTGGCTGTGAGCGACGCTGAGATGAGTCGCCACAGAGCGCGCGTTCGGAATCGCAAACCGATGTTCCCCCAATTGATGTCGGCCACGTGTGGGGCTGACGACATCGACATGCGGATCGGATCGCTGGACTGAAGCGTTTGCTGAGCTACCTGGGCAGACTTGAGCGAGGTGAACGAGACAAACGCCGAGCGCCGCATCACGCGAATCGGGTGCTTCATGCGTTCTGCTTCACGCTCGAGCTGGTTTTGTTCCCTCCCGCTCTTAGAAGTGTCGTCTTCCTCGTCACTCTCAGGTGCACTTTTGCTCTCGCCATCGTCATCACCTCTCGTTTGTGGCTGCTGTCTGTCAATGAGGATGGACACGTCAGGGCGAATCGGGTCCGGGGGGACGTACGGTGCCACTTGGCCTGCTTCTTGCTCCTCGACGTGACGTGCGAGCCGCGCCTGGGCGTTTTCGATACTGACAATCTCGCGTGCCACTTTTTCGTTCATCTTTGCAAGATGCTCTTGGTAAAAGTCAATCGAGTCGAAATATTTCCCTCTGCTTCCAGGTCTGCAGAAGAAAAACCCGAGCCACGAGCCGTCTTCGCGATGCTGGGGGCGGTCTCCTCCTGATTTCTCACACTCTGCAAGCGCATGCTCGAGCGAATTGCGCAGCTTCTCGCGCTCTTCGACGTACTTCTCTAGCTTTGCGCACTCGACTGCAACGTACACGGAGCGAATCGTGTCTGGGAAGATCCGTCGCATGTAAGCTTCTAAAGTCATGCGCGTGCGCAGCTTCAACGGGAGTTCGTCAATGAGGACGGAGTACTGGGGAGCCTCTGCTTTGGCCAAGAGCTCATGGCGGCGTGTGACGTAGAACGTATACTCCTTCAGCAGCAGGTACATCGTAACGAAGCACACGATGTAGGCTGCGATCGTGGACGCCCAAAGACGTGGGTCGTGCTCACCCAGATTCGACATGTTGATGCGCTCGAGCGGGTCGATACTACTACGGTTTGTTGGCGGGGGAGTTGCTGTCGCGTATAGTGGCAGCAGCGCTGCCGAGAGCACGACTACTACCAGCGCGACCTTCTGCCCCATGCGCAGGAAGCGCAGGAACGAGAGCGTGTCGAGCCCGCAGTGCTCCATGATTTCCTCATCCGACAATCGGTAGACGCTATACATCCAGCTGAAGGGCTTTTCCGAGGCCACAGGTGCCGTCGCGGTCCAGAACATGTTACCACCGACGCCTCTGCTGTCGTAGGCGTGGCGGAAGCGGTGGCGCACGCACTCGAACACCAGCAACCCGAGCGCCAGCAGCGAGAAGTAGATGCTGGCGCTGGTCTTCAGCGTGCCGCTCGGGTTGATGCTCGCGTCCGCCGCGCTCTCCTGGGTCGTCATTCTCACTTGCTCGTCGCCTCAGAAATGAAGAACTGCGACGCGTTGGTGGTGCCAACGGTGGTGCCTTCTTGAGAAAGTGTCCAATTTTGGATGTGGCAGTTGAAAGAAATCAGGAAAAAAAGGAATCCATCATCCGTCTTTAGTGCCTATGTCACTATCTCGGGGAGGCTTTTCAAAATCGCCATTTCTTGGTCAACAAGACCACAAAGAAAGAAAGAAGGCAAGATGGACGACTTCTTGCTGGAGCTACGCGCGCTGGACGAGACGCAGGACCGCGTCGAGGCCGTGAGCGACGAACTGCTGCGCGCGCACGCCGAGAGAGATACCGCGCGCGTCAACACCATGGTCAGCCACTGGATCGACGCGTTGCGCGCCAGTGACCTGCACTCGGAGCGCGTCGCGTTCCTGTACGTCGCCAACCATGTGCTGCAGAAGTCGCTCTTTGGCGATGCGGACGCCGTCGATGGCAGCGGTAGTACTGTGACGCCAGACTTTGTGGGTTTGTTCGGTGCGCATATGGAGGAAGCCGTGTCGCTTGTCAGCAATTCACCCATGGACCGACAGAACGTGACGCGTCTGCTGGAGCTCTGGCACGAGAAAAACGTGAGTGAGCATGTGAATGGATGGTCGTAATGACAGGTGCGTTCACTGACTCACTAATTTTCTCTATTGTGCCGTGACGCAACAGGTCTACTCAGACGAAGTGATCTTGCGCATGTGGAGGTGTACGGGAGAAGACCTGCCCAGCTTCTTGCTGTCCGTCGCCGCGAACAGCTCCGCCAACGGCATCGGCAATCACGAGTTCAATGAGCAGGACGACGGCGAACACGAGCTGCACCACACGCACCTGCCAATGAAGCTGAACGCTCACTCTGCGAACCCAGTGTTGGACGTACTCAAGCGCATCGACTACCACAAAGCAGTGCTCCAGTATCTGGACAGGGCGATTCAGGAGAAGCACCAGTTCGTGCTGCTCCACGCAACGTCCACCTACCAGTCACCAGAGGACGTGCTGGCGGACCGAGGGAATACAGCTGCACAGCTGAAGCGGCGAGTTGAGGACTGTCTGCGCCTCGTGAAGATCCGAAACGTGAGTGTGAAACCCGTATGCCTTGCCATGCAACCGTGATGCTGATGTTGTGTATGTGTTTGTTGTTATCAAATATGCAGAAATACATGGCCGAGATCCCTGCGCTGAAGCAGCAGCTCGCGCAAGCGGTCGTGAAGATGAAGCAAGATGAAGTAGGTGTTCAGCTCTTCGCTTTGTCAGTCGCTTGTGCCCTTTTACCTTACGTCTTCCGCCTATGCCTGTACTTTTAGATTGACGCTGGAAGCAAAATTGAGCCGAAACTGGAGGTACAGCGGAACGCATCCTGCGGCCATTTGCCAACTCCATCTCATCCGCACTAACCTCGTGTTTATCACTTGTAGCAATGCGACATCATCGACATTGGGCTGGCCGATCTATCAGAGCACCGCGACACGTATCCCGAAGAGGTTCGCGAGCTTTCTTCGGTCTGTCCATTTTGGCTTTCGCTGGCTGATGTTGAACTTTTTCTTAAACCGTACTTTGTGCATCAGTGGTCAAGAGAAGCCTACGAGTGCAGTCTGCGCCGACGACGCAAGGAAGAAGAGCTACGCCAGCGCGAAGAACAGATGGTGCGACTGCACCAGGAAGCGATCGCCGAGAGCGCCGCCCACGCGATGCACCTGGAGGCGGATATCAACGCCGGCTCGTCAGCCGACCTCCAGACGCTCTCCAAGGAGCTCGAGTCCCAGAAAGCCGCAGACAAAGAGTCCAAGCCCGAGGAGACCAACGAGATGGTGTGGCACCCGTACGTACAATTGCTGTTTGTGATGAATTGCATCTCTGGAGCTGGAGTTGTGTTTATGATAACGAATCCCTTACTGCTGCTGTTGCCTTCCCCACAGTGTGCTGAAAGAGCTGGTGCCGCTGAAGAGTTTGAACCTCGAGTGGGAAAGCTGGCGCGATCACTAGTTGGCTGCTTTCGAATTAGGTTTTCAAATTTGCACGTAAAATTTACGTCGTGGGAGCAACTGCTGATAGGACGGATAGGGTCTAATGATCTGAGGTTTTGGTGGGTGACAAAGTGGCTTCGATCCACCCACGTGACGCCGCGCACTACCGCGAAGGCCTCACACTTGACAATGACCAACACAGACACCCACTCGTGCATGTTATTTCATCAGAATGATTGAATCGAGGTCTCTTGGATTATCTTTTGATGCGCGTCCACGTGAGCGAAACACATCAATGATACACCACCGTCTGGCGAATAGGCACGTTGCAAGGTGAGTAGATGTCGGCGACACCACAGCGACACACTCTACTCCATGCAGCAAAAAAATAAAAATAACACACAGCACGAAGGAGCATCGCTGTTTGTTTCTTTTCATAAGAGCGTTAATATTTCTTACCCAGAGCTTGTCGCCTTGTTGACTGGGAGGTGCTTCTGCCGCAGCTCGGTCGCGATCGTGAACACTTTGAGCACGAAGGTGATGACGCTTGCGCTGAATACGCTGGTGGCCGGGAGCGTCATGGGCCGCGACACGTGGTCGAGCGCGATGCAGCAGTAGAACACGGGGGCCAGCGCCAGCTCCACCGCTCTGTCTGTGACCTTGTACAGCGCTCTGTGCCTGCGTGTGAAGAGGTCCAGCGTTCCTACACAGCAATAAGGACATACAGTGTAATCAAATACACAAATGGAGCAACATGAGTTATTTGTGTGTTCAATTCCCAGCCGTTCGCTGTCTCTTATATTGGTATTGTCTTTCTCACCTTTATAGACCAAGAGCTCGGTAGGTTGTGGCGGCGTTGTCTTCATCGCCCAGCGCGCTCGAATATTGCTTGCTGCTTTTCGGATCTTTTCGCAAATGCCGAGCGAGGCATCGTTCGCAGCGCTCTCTTTCTGCCAGCGATCGAATCTTCGGAACCAGGATGAGATGCGCTCCTGCGGCGAAGAAATCAGACCGCGTCGGTAGAGGTGCGCGGACTGTGGCAGCGGCTTGCGCGCGCGTTTGAAGGGCGAGCTGCTGCTGCTGCTGCTGGTGGTGGTGAGGACGGAGCTCATGGCGCGGCGTTGTGGCCTCTTTCTCTCTGAGCTACTGGGCTTGTGTTCGCTGTGTTCAGAGTGCTATATTTTTGGAACTGACATGCGCGTCATCGCTGGTCATCTGCTGGCTTGCTTCAAGACAGATCCTCGTCGAAAAAAGATGTTCAGCCATTGCAACGGTTCCAAATATCGTACTTAAGCTGGCCTTGAATCTGTGTTCTCCACGTCAATTTTATGTTCGTCACACCACAGGTAGGAGAGGCCACTATTTGGCTCTCTCTCTCCAATGAGTGGCGCGAACGGACCGAGAGGGAACCAAGTTTCGCTCGCAGCATTCCCCGAAGAAGGAAGCAGCAGACAGCAGGCAAGCATGTCGTTCTTCTTCCAGAAGCCCGAGAATGCGCTCAAGCGCGCCAAGGAGCTCATCGCCATCCCAGGCATGGACGCCGCCGCCATCAAGCGCGCTAAGCGCTCGGCGCTCGAGATCCTTCACGATGCGCTCATCGCCAAGAAGAACCGCACATGGCAGCCAGCGCATGAGGAGCTCATGATCGCGTACTTGGACATCTGTATCGAGCTCCAGCTTGGACGCATCGGCAAGGACGGACTTCACCAGTACCGCAACCTGTCCATCCAGCATAACCCGGCGTCGCTCGAGACCATCATCACGCACTTTGTGTCGCAGACCGAGCAAAAACTGGCGCTCGCCAAGCGTGAGAGCAATGACTTGATCCTCCTGGCCGCCGCCAAGGTCGACCTGGAAGCCGCGCAGACCCCAGAGGCCGTCATGCTCTCGACCACCACCTTCGAGGGCTCCAGCGACCGCACGGACCGCGAAGTCGTTGTGCCATGGTTGCGTTTCACCTGGGAAACCTACCGCACCGTGCTCGACATCCTCAAGAACAACACCAAGTTGGAGGGGCTCTACAAGTCGATCGCCCTGAAGGCGTTCGACTTCTGCACGGAGTACACCCGCAAGATTGAGTTCCGCCGTCTCTGCGAGATCCTGCGCAACCACTTGGGTAGCCTCCAGAAGCACACTGCGGCGCCGACCAGCCAGTCGTCGCGCCTGCTGCGTTCGTGGGACGGCTTTACGCTCGAGGGTGTCGAAAGCCTGCTCGAGATCCGCTACCGCCAGCTGCAAGTGGCCACCGACCTCGAGCTCTTCTCGGAAGCGTTCCGCACGATCGACGACATCAACACGATCATGAGCTTGGTCGACCAGGTGCCTCGCCTCGAGCTGATGGTCACATACTACGAAAAGCTCGCGCAGATCTTCTTGGTGTCCAAGAACCACCTCTTCCACGCGTTCGCGCTCTACAAGTGGTACGGACTCCGCGTGGCCGGTCTGGAAGGCATCAACGGTGGCGCGGCGCTGGCCACGTTGCCAACACTCGTCACCCCAGAAGAGCAGCAGGAGATCGCCACGCGCGTGGTGCTCGCTGCGCTCTCGATCCCATTGCTGGAGTTCGAGTCGGCGTCCCCAGTGCTAGACGACGACAGCACGCCGTCGGCTGTGAACTCTGCGGAGAACAGCCTCAGCGCTGCTGCGCGTGAGAAGAACGTGCGCATGGCGTCGCTGTTGGGCTTCACGTCCACGCCGACCCGCGCGATCCTCTTGGTCGAGATTGAGGTTGCTGGGGTGATCAAGAAGGCGGTGCCAGAAGTGTCCTCGCTGTACCACCACCTCGAGCGCGAGGAAGTGGACCCACTTCAGATTGTGAAGCTTGTGCAGCCACACTTGGCGAAAATCCGCGAGCTGTCAAACTCGTACAAGAACCAGACCCAGGAGGCGTCGTACGCTAGCAGCGTCGAGCGCCTGCTCGTGCGCCGCGTGCTCTTCCAGCTCACCCGTGTGTACTCGAGTGTGACCATCGCGCACCTGCGCTCGCTCTTCGTTGGCTTGAACGTCAGCTACCAGGAGATCGAGCAGCTGATCGTCCGCTCGCGCTCCCTTAGTACTGTCGCCCACTCGAGCGCCCCGAGCCTCTCGGCCATGTACCTGAAGAACCAGAGCAACAGCAATAACAACCACAACAGCAGCAACAACGTCGAGGCGTCCACCTCGTCCGCCACGGCGTCGGCCATGCGCACCAAGATTCGCATCGACCACGTGCAGCAGATCATCCGCTTCAGTGAAGCCGTGGAGCTCGAGGCGAACCCGGCGCAGCTGACGCTCTTGGGCGAGCGTCTCGAGCGCGTGCTCAAGAAGGTGCAGTTTACCAAGGTCGAAGAAGCCGTGGTTGCCAGCCGCAAGCACCTCTTCCAGACCGCGCGCAGCAACTTGGACGCGACCCGCTCGGACATGCTCGAGCGTCGCGAGATCATCGAGCGCAAGAAGGAGGAGCTCGAGCGCCTGCAGCAGGAGAAGGCGAAGACCATGGAGAAGAAGCGTCAGGAGTACGAGCAGATGCGCCAGCTGGTCGAGAGAGAGCGCCTGGAGCAGGAAGCGCGCCGTCGCGAGGCTGAGAAGAAGCAAAAGATCAAGGATGAGATCGCGCTCAAGGAGACCAAGCAGATGCTCGACAAGTTGGGACACAAGGACATCGAGAACTTCGACTTGGAGAACTTGGACCGCGAGAAGCTCATGAACGACGCGAAGGAGAAGGCCCAGAAGGCCAAGGAAGACGCGCAGAAGAAGCTCCGCGACAGCGCCCGTCGCTTGGATTACATCATCCGCGCCACCCGTGAAGTGGAGCAGCCGATCCTGCAGAAGCAGTTCACGTCCACGAAGGAGGACGCCAAGCAGATCTACGAGCAGGACAAGCAGGAGAAACTGAAGGCCGCGAAGGAGGCTTACGAGTTTGGTCTGAAGGAGAAGGCGCGTCTCGCCGCTGTGTTCACTGTCCACAGTGAGTTCGTGGAAGCCCACTACGCGCGTCGCCGTGAGCTGTACAAGAAGGCGGCGGAAGAGCACAAGAAGAAGGCTCTGCTGGAGCGTCTCGAGAAGCGCGTCGTCCACGCCAAGGAGCGCTACGACGACGAGCAGGAGCGTCTGCGCGAAGAGGAGGAAGAGCGCGAACGCCTGCGTCGTGAAGAGGAGGAAGAGATTGAGCGCCAGCGCCAGGAGGAGATCGAAGAGGAGCTGCGTCGCCAGGAGGAGGAGGAAGAGGAGAACCGCCGCCTCGCCGAGGAAGAGAAAGAGCGTGAGCTCGCTGCTCAGCGCGAAGAGGAGAAGGAACGTGAAGCGAGCCGCAGCGCGTACCGTCCTCCAGTCGCCCGTCGCTCGGAACGCGATGAGGGCGAGTGGACCCAGGTCAGCCGCCCTTCGACCGCGCGCTCTGCTGCGCCAGAAGGCCAGTGGGACCGCCGTGGACCTCCAGCCCGCGACGACCGTGACGCTCCTCGTGGCTCGTTCCGCAGCGGAGGCGCTCGTGAAGGTGGCGTGTCCCGCTTCGGCGACCGTGAAGCCCCTCGTGAAGGTGGTCTGTCTCGCTTCGGTGACCGTGAGCGTGAGCCTCGTGAAGGCGGCTTCTCCCGTTTCGGAGACCGCGATGCTCCTCGTGAAGGCGGATCGTCGCGCTTCGGTGACCGTGAGCGTGAGCCTCGTGAAGGCGGCTTCTCCCGTTTCGGAGACCGCGATGCTCCTCGTGAGGGCGGATCGTCGCGCTTCGGTGACCGCGATGGTCCTCGTGAGGGTGGTCTGCGCCGAAATTTTGGCGGCGACCGTGAAGAGCGTCCTGCCCGCGAAGACGGCCCATCGAGCGGCTGGCGTCGTGGCGGTGGCGACCGCGAAGCCGCTCCTCGTGCTGAAGGCGATGACCGTTTCTTCGGCGGACGCGGAGGCGACTCGTCGTACCGTCCACCTCGTGGCGACGGTGACAAGCGTCCAGCGCGTGAGTCCACGCGCGCGCCAGACTCTGGTCGCTGGAGATAAGCGCCTGGACAGGTCAGAGGACACTCGTGTCTTTCTCTTCTCGGCGCTCTTTTTTCTTTTTGCTTCGGTTTGGCAGAAGAAGGTATTTAGTGTGGTAGTGACTCGTGAGTGGAGTGTGTGGCCACTGTAAGAAGAAGAAAATCAAGAACCGAGAGAAATGGGGAGGCGTCCTCTACAGCTCAGCGCTTTTGTCACAAACAGAAACTTATTTAATGACCACCCAACGAAGTACAATTAAGAGACGTTGATACTCTTGCGAGCGCGTTTGGTTGCTGAACGGTGGTCGTGCAGCAGCAGCTCAGGATCTCCAGCGTCGCTTTGGGGATCAGGATGCGCATCCCGCCCAGCGACTTTGCCAGCAGCGCTTGCGATCGTCGCGCCGCTCTCTTGGATCGCTTGTTTTGCCTCTTGCGCTCGTAGGCGATGTACAGGAACGCAAGCGGATGAGGGGTCGGCGTTGTACGAACTTGCAGGAGAACCATGTTTAGCTGCACCAAGATGCTCAGCGTCATCTGGAGCGTCCACTCTCCATCACAGAGTAACGACAAACAACTTGGTTCGGCGACACTAGGCTCATGACTTCGCTTCTCATTTGAGATCACGAACGGCTTCACGCGAACCAGCTGCGACTCGTGCTTCTGCGTCGTTGACTCGTCTTGGCCCGATGCTGAGGTTGCGTCCTCGGCAGTGGGCTTGATGGCTCGTCGGGTCTTCTTTCGCATGTTTCTCGCTTTTTCTTTTCGCTCGAACACCATGAACAGGAACGCGAGCGGGTGATGCATCGGAGTGGCTCGCGCTTGGACGAGAATCAGGTTCACCTGACGCACGGTCTCCAACACTCGCATCACGTCTCCTTTGATTTCACTGCACAAGACTGGACGCTTTGAAATGACGTTGGTCACAATTCGGGAACTTGATAGAGCAATCTGTCCGCAGTTTGATTCGCTACGTGTGTCGGTGGCGGCGCGAACCGAGGTTGTCGCTTGTCGAAGTTCGGTCGCACAATTTGGCTGGTGTGGAAGAATGCTGAGTTCCTGGGCGCACATTGACCAGGAAGAACGCGTCATTTGCTTCGAGCCCAAGAAACTGTCTCGCTCCTGGGGCTCTGGGAGATCTTGGTGCGTGTGCGCAAATGAACTGCAAACCTCGGCTCGGATCACGCTCTCGAGTCGCGCAAATGGTGCTTTCGAGCGATCCTCGCCCACCAGCCTCTCGTCTCCATCCTGTTCCCCATCTTCTGGATGTTGCTGCACACAAAAGATGCCTGTCGAGTTCCACCCGATGCGGCGCTGCTCGGGGTCGTAGTGCTGGACAAAATCCATGATGCTTCGACATCGGCGCTTCATGAACGCGCTCTCGAGTGGGTACGCGTTGTAAAAGTCCGAGATCGCCCCAGATTTCATCCGGCGCCCCGGGAGAACGCACACATGGCGCTCGAGGGCCACCAGGGCGCGTGGCACCCACTGCACCTCGTTGTCGAAGGCGCCGCACTCTCTCTGCTCCGCGGTCTCCACGTGCGCGATCACCGGTCCTCGCTCGCGGCTCTGCGGGTCGTCGTCGCGCCAGAAGAGGCCGTGCGGAGCGCCGACCTTGCGCACAATCTTCTTGAGCGAGTGCGAGGGCGCGCCGACCCCCAGTACCTCCTCGAGCACCTCTGGGCGGCGCTGGAAGAAGCCCGAGAGCTCGTCGGGGCGCGCGACGCCGCCGCTCGAGAGCACGAACGCCGCCACCACTTCCATTTCCCTGCGAGCGGGGAAGAACAGGTTCTTCTGTGTGAACATGTTGAGCGAGCCAATCAACAGTCTGCAAGTTGCAGCCTGCAACCTGATTGATAAAGCAACAAGTGCAATAGTGAACAAAACGAGGTAAAAACCAAAATTGAAATGTTGAAAATGATGTTGAAGTTAACAAACGCGCCTGGCAAAAATGATGGCAACCTCACAAAAACACTCACGCCTTCGCCTTCACAGCTTCAGCATCGCTATCACCCGCCGCGTTGAGCGCCGCGAGGCTGCTTTCGTGGCCCGCGGCTGCGAGTGACACAGGCGGCTGCGACGCCACCGAGCCGCCCGTCGAGTCAATGTGCGCTTTCGCGTCGCTTGGTGCGTCGCTGGCTGCCGAGTACGCCTTGGCCATCGCTGGCTGCTGGTAGACGCCGTCGAGGAACGTGAACGTCTCGTTCGTGCGCTCGTCGTCCACGTCGCAGCACTGGTCGAGCGGCAGGAAGTCGGCGGCGCGCGGGAAGTTGAAGAGCGTCATGCTGTACCAGTAGAAGAGGAACGTGCAGCACGGTAGCCCTGCCGAGAGCACGATCACTGTGTACCCCGCAGGTTTGAGCGAGAGCAGACCGATGAGCGTGATCTGCGCCATGAGCAGCGCGCCGAGGATGAACGAGAACAGCGGCTGCCAGAACGCCCCCATCGAGTTCTGCGTGTTCCACTTGGGCTGGTTCACAAAGAAGAAAAAGCGCTTATAGATGAGCTCGGACGACACAAAGTAGAGCATACCAGCGTAGCCCACAAGCGGCGCGATCGGGGCGAACACGACCACCAACAGGAAGATCAGATACTGCTGCGCGAGCGAGAACGGCGCTTCGAGCTCCGACTCGTAGTTGAGCGGCGTCAGGAAAAGCCACGGCTGCGGCACGGGCTTCTTCGCGTACGTCGGCGCGAAGATGCTGTGCAGCGTGCCCATGAGGATCGGCGTCACGCGGAGCAGCATCATCGGCAGGTTCACGGCGATCTGGGTGATGATGTACGTGATGAAGAAGAGCGACTGACTGGCGATGCTGCTGCCCAAGAAGAACACGATGCGCGATGGCTGCTCCACGACGGCGGCGACCTGCGCGAGGATCGAGCCGGTCACGGTCGACACGAAGAACATCTGGAACACCTGGAAGTTATTGAGCTTGGAGAACAGACTTGCGTCCACTTCAGTGAGCGACAGGTGGCCCTCGCGCGTCGCCAGCATCTTGAACACGACGTTCGAGAGCGAGTTCATGAGCGAGAGGATCAGCGGCGTCAACTGCTCGAGGAGCTGCGTCAGCCACGGCTGTGTGTCCAGCAGGTGACCCGCGAACGAGGACATCTGACGGAGGTTCTCGGGCTTCGCGAGCGACGTCACAAACGCGGTCGGGATCGTCCAGAAGAGCACAATGAGCAGCGTCGAGATGGCGGAAATCAGCACCCACGTGGACTTGGCGCCTTGCGGGAGCCCAAAGTTGTCCCACTGGACGTCGTCAATGTGCGGCGCCGGCTGGATGCGCATTTTGATCGGGTTCTCTGTTTGCAGGAGCTGCTGTGCCGCCTGGGCCGACCGCAGCGAGCGGAAACTCACAAACGCGCAGCTTCGCATCACGTTCGGCGACGAGCTTGGCTTGCCGTCGTCCTTCCCCTGGACGGAAGAAGATTTGAGCAGCGGCTGTTTCTCGCCTGAGGCAACAGAAGTCGATGACTCGAGCGTGAGCGCGAGCTTCTGCTCGAGGTTGCGCAGCGAGGTCCACTTGGGCATCGTCCCCGTCGTGCCGTACTGGGGCCTAGACTCCTTGATCGGATCGAACTGGTCGTCCAGAATGCTCTTGCGCACGCTGACGATCTCCTGCGTCAGTCGCTGGATTTCCTGGTGGTAGTAGTCAATTGAGTCGACTTCTTTGCCGCAGCACATACCAAGGAATTTGTAGTCCACCTTGTGGTGCGGACGCGCCACTGGCTCGTCCTTTGCCTTGCCGTCTTCGAGGGCCGTCTTGTGCTTCGCCTCGGCATCCTGGAGATCGCTCTCGGCCGCCTCGAGACGGTACTGCAGCTGCGTGCGCTCGTCCACGAGCTTGTCCAATCGCTCGCACTCCACGCCGATGTAGACGTTGTAGACTGTGCCTGGGAAGAGGTAGTCCATGTACGCCATGAGCGTCTGCGGGCGACGCAGCGCAAAGGGCAGGTCCGAGACCACAATCGTGTATTGCTGCGCGCCTTTCTTTGCGAGGAACGCGTGGCGGCGCTTGCGGTACAGGTTGTACTCGGCGATGAGCAGATGCATGACGTAGAACGTGATCGCGTAGGCAGAGAGCACCGTGAAGATCATGCGCCAATCGCCCGGGCCGACGTTTGAGAGCGTGATGCGGTCGATCCAGTCCACGTGCACGAGCAGCTCTGCGAACGATTCGACACCCTCAGCGAGCACCACCGTGCCATTCAGAGCCGTCGTTTCTTGCGCATTGCCTTGCACGGGAAGCGCGAGCGGGGTCCAGGCGTAGATCGGGAAGAGCGCGAAGGAGGACACGACGCAGAGCAGCGCCACTTTCTGGCCGATGCGGATGAAGCGCAGGAAGACCCAGGCGTCGAGTCCGCATTTTTCAAAAATGTCGTTGTCAGGGATCGATAGCACGAACGGCATCCACGCGAACCACTTGGTGCGCTTGTCGGCGGGGAAGTCGAAGTGATTCACGGGCTCAAAGAGCTGCTGGTTGCGGCGGCGCAGCACCTCAAAGAGCAGCCACGAGACCGCAAATAGCGGCAGGTAGATCGCCGCGGTCGTGAGCAGCACCGCGCTGGGTGAGTGCGCCGAGGTGTCTGCGGGCGTTGTCGTCGCGTCGCTTTCCATCATTCCTCTTCCTTTCTCCTTGAGCCTCTGAGTCTTTCGCTTGGGCTTGCGCGCTGCTGATGGCTTTGAGGAATAACGCCAATCATTTTGTACACACCTGATTTGCTTTTATGCAGCAAAAAATAACACCACGAAACGAGTCAAATTACGAAAGAAGCCCTGGCGATCAGCCAAATTACAAAAGTAGCAAGTCAGGAGCGTGAAGTTTGGTATCAGGCATAGATCTGATTCGAAACCGGTTTATTATACCGGTTTAATATCGGTACTCTAAATTATCTATACCGAAAATATACCGGTGCGATCCTTGCCACCTCGGTATGGTTATTGATTCGTCAGATCAGCAAAACAGTAAACCTGAGAACGATTGGCAGAAAATTGGAAGGATTATGTTTTAAGTCAATCATCAGTTCCAAGGAACTGCGCAGTTCAATTAGCGCTTTCGATGGGATGTGGATGATGAAGATGCGCCGCGGACTGGTTGACGACCGCGGTGACGGAAAGTTGGAGCACGCATACATGTCGGTAGGCTGTCGATCTTTTCGCTCCGCTTCACTTGCACCCTTAGTTTCAGATTTCATCGGAAGACGACAGGCAGCCAACTAACCGAAGGATAAACCTTCGTCCTCCTCATGAAAGAGCCTTCACCGTCTGCCGCGTATGCGGTGCTGCAGACACCCAAGGAGCCCGCCTCCGGGCGCGATCCATGGGGAAAACCCACTGTGTCCGACGACTCGAATCCTGTCCGCGACACCCAAGAAGCGCACATCGTGCCGCTCTCAACACTCTTCACGTACGCCGACAGCACGGACAAACTGCTCATGGTGGTCGGCACCATTGGAGCACTGGCTGCCGGACTGGGACAACCCGTGCAGATCGTGCTCATCGGGAACGTCATGAACGCGTTCAACCCGACGAACTTGCCCGACGGGGCCACACTGCGAAAGAACGTCAACTCGGTTGCGCTCAACTTTGTCTGGGTCGGCCTTGGGATGATCGCCTGCGGGTTCATCCAGGTCGCGTGCTGGTCGCTCACGGCATCTCGTCAAGCCAAGCGCCTACGCAGCGCGTACGTGAGTGCGATCCTGACCAAGCACGTCGGCTGGTTCGACCTGAATGACTCGAAACAGCTGGCTACTCGCGTCGCCGACTCCACGGTCACGATGCAGGAAGGTATGGGCCGCAAAGTCGGCGACGGTTTGCACTTCCTCTCCATGGGCCTCGCCGGGATCGTCATCGGGCTAATCAAAGGCTGGGAGCTTGCGCTCGTGCTGCTCGCGTTCACACCGCTCATCGCGGCGACCGCGTTCGTGTCCGTGAAGTTCATGGCCGCCGCCACACAGACGGGCATCGAGTCGTACGGCGTGGCAGGCGCCATCGCACAGGAGGCGCTCGGCAACGTGCGCACGGTGCACATGTTCAACTCGATCTCGCACTTTGTCGAGAAGTATGGCGCTGCGCTGGAAAAGTCGACGACAGCGGGTATCAAGAAGGGCTTCGCGGTTGGCTGGGGCATGGGCGTCATGTTCTTCACGATCTACTGCACGTACGCCGCTGGGCTCTATTTCGGCGCGGTCCAGATCTCCAAGGACCAGCTCAACGGCGCTCCGTGCACGGATCACGGCTGCTACGATGGCGGCAAAGTGATCACGATCTTCTTTGCGATCATCATGGGGGCCATGGCGCTCGGGCAGGCGGGACCGAGTGTCCAGGCCATTTACGCCGCGAGAACGTGCGCGTACGACGTGTTCCGAGTGATCAACCAAGAATCTGAGATCGACCCGCTCGATGCCAAGGGCCGCACTCTGGCGAAGGTTACGGGTGCCATATCACTGTCCGACATCTCGTTCGCGTACCCGTCGCGCCCAGAGGTGAACGTGTGCAGCAGCTACTCGCTGGACATCGCGGGTGGCGAGACCGTGGCGCTCGTTGGTTCGAGTGGCAGCGGAAAGAGCACGATAGTGTCCCTGCTCGAGCGCTTCTACGACCCGCAGGCGGGGTCCGTGAAACTCGACGGCGTGGACATTCGGGAGCTCAACGTCAAGTGGCTGCGCAAGCAGATTGGTCTTGTCGGACAGGAACCCACTCTGTTTGCGACTTCAATCCTGGAAAACATCCGCCATGGTTCACCAACCGCGACCGACGAGGAAGTGCACGAAGCGGCGAGAAAGGCGAACGCGTACTCGTTCGTCATGTCCTTCCTTCGAGGCTTTGACACAGAGGTGGGCGAGCGCGGCGCGCAGCTCTCTGGCGGTCAGAAGCAGCGCATTGCGATCGCTCGCGCGATTATCAAGAACCCGCCGATCCTGCTTCTGGACGAAGCCACGAGTGCGCTCGACACGGAGAGCGAGCGCGTTGTGCAGGAATCGCTCGACTCGCTGCTCGCCTCGTCAAAGCGAACCACGATCATCATTGCGCACCGTCTGTCGACCATCCAAGGTGCGAGTCGGATCGCAGTGCATAGTGAAGGAAAGATCATTGAGATCGGTTCGCACGAGGAGCTCATGGCGATTCGCGATGGACACTACAAAAGCCTGATTGAAGCGCAGAGTCGTGCCAATAGCAGATACGCACATGACGCACAGGATCTCCAGTCCAGCGAGCTCCAGCCAGTTTCACCAGCAAAGTGTGGCAACATTGAGATTGAAGCGGATAATCGAGCCAGCATCCACAGTGAGAAGCAGCTCGTGTTCGACGGCGAAACAGCCGAAGTGGAACAGGAAGTTGCGTACAAGGTCCCGGCGTCTCGCATCTGGAAAATGAGCAGTCCTGAGTGGAAGTTCTTTGCTCTTGGTAGCTTCGGAGCCGTGGTGAATGCCGCAGTGTTCCCGCTGTGGGGCGTCATCCTGACCAAGATCATCGTGCTGCTCTTCGACGTCAAGAAGACTCCGAGCGAGATGCACGCAGACGCGCGATACTGGTCGCTGGGCTTCATCGTCCTCGGCGTCCTCTTTGGGGTGTCTATCGTCATGCAGCACTACGGATTCGCAGTGGCGTCGCAGAACCTCGTGTCTCGCGTGCGCTACAAGACGTTCAAGGCGATGCTGGAGCAGGACATCGGGTGGTTCGACTTGGACGAAAACACGTCCGGGGCGCTGGTGTCGCGTCTCGCCACGGATTCCGCCACTTTGCAGGCGATTACGTCGGAAGCGCTCAACCAGGGGCTGGTCAACATCACAACCCTCGGCATCGGCCTCGCGATCTGCTTCTACTACAGCTGGCAAATGTCGTTGGCGGCGCTCACAATGCTCCCAGTGATCATGCTCTTCGCGCTTGTTCAATCCGAAGCGCAGACGGGCAAGCTCAACGACCGCAAGACCAACAACGCGGACATTGCGGCCGGCTCTTTACTTTCGGAAGCGATCAGCTCCATTCGCACAGTCGCTTCGTTCAGCATGGAGCAGGCGATCAACTCGTCATACACCGGGTTTCTGGATGTCTCGAAGAGCGCGGACATCAAGATCGGCGTCGTTGGCGGCATCACGTTTGGAGTCTCGCAAGGCGCGATGTACATCAGCATTGCGTTCCTGTTCTGGCTGGGGGGCAAGTGGGTGTCGAAAGGCACCATCACGTTCGAGGACATGTTCATGGTGATGATGGTGCTGGTGCTGAGCACGTTCGCGGTCGGCATGGCAGCGCAGAACCTCACAGACACCTCGAAGGCCATGAAGGCGGCGCAGAGCGTGTTCCAGATCATCGACCGAGTGCCGGAGATCGACTCGACGGCGTCCACAGGAGACAGTCCCAGCACTCTGAACGGAGAGATCGAGTTCCAAAGTGTTGCTTTCGCGTACCCGTCCCGCCCAGATTCTCAGATTTACAAGAGTTACAATCTGAAAGTCGCCCACGGCCAGACTGTCGCGTTGGTCGGCACCAGCGGGAGTGGGAAAAGTACGGCGATCTCGCTCTTGGAGCGTTTCTACGACCCGTCGGGTGGCAGCGTGACGCTCGATGGCAAGAACATCCGCCATCTGAACGTCATGTGGCTCCGCGAGCGCATTTCACTCGTGAGCCAGGAGCCTGTGCTCTTTTCAGGAACGATCGCGGATAACATCGCCATGGGCAAGCCTGGCCCCACGCGCGACGATGTCGTTGATGCAGCAATGAAAGCGAATGCGCACGACTTCATCTGCAACTTTCCCGATGGCTATGATACCCAAGTGGGTGATCGCGGCGCGCAGGTGTCCGGCGGTCAGAAGCAACGCATCGCCATCGCGCGAGCCATTCTGCGCGACCCCGATGTGCTGCTGCTGGACGAGGCCACCAGCGCGCTCGACAACGAGAGCGAGCGCGTGGTGCAGGAGTCACTGGATCGCCTGCTGGCGCTTAAGCAGCGCACGACGATCATCGTGGCGCACCGCCTGTCCACGATCCGCAATGCCGATCTGATCGCAGTGACGCAGGACGGCGCGATCGTGGAGCAGGGCACGCACAACCAGCTCATGGAGATCCCGAACGGCGTCTATAAGTCGCTGGTCGCACGCCAGATGAACGCGGGCATGGCAGCAGCGTAGTTGATGTATGATACAGTGGTGGCAAGAAATATAAGACCACCATATTTTCTCTCCGTGTGAGCTGAAAACTCCATTAAATTGGCTGAAATTTTGACACAATGCTTTTGTTCATGTGTTCAACTGGCAGCGTTAATTTCAGCATTCAACACAAAAGATTGATGAAGCAACAAAAAATAACGTATTTTTTGTGTGGAAATATTTATAAGACCAAGTCGGTAACATCGGTGTTAAAAGCGTTTAAGAGCGCATCAGCGGTTGCTAATACGGTGTCTTACTCCCCTTGAGCTCAAGAACAGCGGTACATCGGTTGCTCATCGAACGGACAAGTCGTTCGGTGTATGCAGAGTTGATTTCGTCCCAAGCCTGCGAAATGGCGGTTTGAAGCTCTTGCTTAGACGCGAACTGCCTACCTCCTTCGTAAACCCTGCGGGCGCGCATACCCCACACGATCTCGATTGGGTTGAGGTCTGGGCTCAATGCTGGCCAGCGCATGACGGTCATATCCTGCTCGGCAAACCAGCCCATGGTGTAGCGCGAGCAGTGGATGGAGGCGTTGTCCTGCTGGAAGGTGAACCCGCGTGGGTGCTGCTGCTGCGCGGATGGTACGAGGTGTTGCTGCAGTGTGTGCACGTACGCCTTGCTGTTCTGTTTACCGTGCAGAACGGCCAAGCAAGATTTGCCCTTCGCGGAAAACGCACCCCAAACCATCACCTACCCGCCTCCGCTTGACGCTTCGAGAAAATCTACTCTTTGTGACGAAGGTCGTGCCAGTAGTACTGGAGCCCATCAGGGCCGTCGAGGTTAAACTGCTTTTCGTCCGAGAAGATCACCGACTCCCACTTCTCCCAAAGGGTCACAGAGGCACGAGCCCATTCGAGGCGAGCCAGCATGTGGGCCTTCGTGAGCACGGAGCTGCTCTTGCGCTTCACGTAGCGCAGCGTGTCTTTGCGGGCGAGCACGCTACGCACGGAGCGAGCCGAGATGGTGAGGTCGAGGGTGTGGACGAGCTGCGAGGAGCTGTACTGGCCGGTCTGGGCTGCTCGAGCGATACAGCGGACGGTTGCTGGGGTCAGGTTAGAGCGTCTGCCGGGGCGCCTCACGGTGTTGTAGCCTTCCGAGTTGCGCAGGTAGGCATTAACGACGGTCTTGGACCTTCCAATCACGCGAGCAATCTCTCTTTGGCTTGTCCCGACAGCATGCATGGGAGAAATCTGACCCTTCTTGAAGTCCAACAGAGCTGGCCCTCCGGGCATCGTAATTCTTCTTCTCCCGTTCTGGAAAGCACAAAGATAGTGGTCAGACATCTCTTCTTCATATAAAACCCCATTGTAGACAAAAACAACGCACCAAAGTGGGTAACGAACGCTGGGAGTCGTGTGGTTTTATATCTTCTTCCGGGTGCTTGAGGCGTTATTTTCTGAAGTGGCACCAAACATGATCGGATCGCGGAAACAAGACCACCAAACGATTGGTCTTCGTTGGTCGAGTTGGAAAACGTAATTATATCTGTAAAAAGTTATCTGCCCGAGTCTCGAGCGTAAAAACGAGTCGGTCTTATAATTCCTGCCACTACTGTATCATAAATGGGTCTGTGTGAGAAGTTTCTATCAAACTGTTCTTGTAAACTGCGATTTGTCCATGTTTTCCTCCTTGAATGATCACTTTGCTCGCATTCACTCAAATAGTAGCCCCACAACAACGGTAACTTTCACACGTCCTTCTCGTTGCATGTTTATGCACACCACCCAATGTTCCTCCAAAACCACCCAACATGTAGAAGGTTGTCACACTTAAGTGCCTGTCAGACTTAACACAGCTTTTAGGGTAACGTAAACTTTCAGTTTAGTGCACTGATTCGGGTGCATAAGCAGATCGGCCACAGCAAACGAACCACAGAGTCAGCAGAAAATCTAAAAGTACCACGCGAAAGAAGAGAAACAGGGCTATTCTGAGTGATTTATTGAGATTTATTGAGTGAGAACTGAACGAACTGCCGATATCACAAGTGAGAAGTGCTGATTTATTTCCTTTCAGTTTAGTGCACTGTTTATACTTGATGTTTGTATGCCCAACAAGGGTGGAAGAGTTTTTTGCCATGTCGCGCTGTGTTACCTAATCCGAAGGGTTGTTAAGCCAGCCTTGCCAGCTGAGATTCATATCGAATTGAAGAGGGTATTGTGCATTGCATTCAGTCAAACAACAAACTCGGTGACTTGCTGAACGTTAAAACTTTTGCGCTTTGAAGGAGCTGCAGACATGTGCAACAAGTCTTCGCGCGTCAAAACCCTCCCTATAACATCTATGGTTTTGCGCTTCTTTTTCTCCTATTTCTGCTCTACTGCTAGTAGCGATAACACTTCTGATACAATGGCTGGGAGGTGAACCAGCCATTTCGCTCGCCTCGCCTCCTTTTCAGTCCCGCCACTGTTGAACAACTCGACACGCCGCACTAATTGCGGGTGCGAAAGAGGGGAGAGACCTGCAGTCTTGAATCCCGACGTTGAATTTCTTCCTGCGAGAGCTTGAGTCCATGTACTACTTCCGATGCGAATCGCCGTTTGCTTGTCGATTGAGGGAGATCCTAAATATATATAACTCAAATCAGTACATTTCAATTTCCGTACGTGAGTGTGTATTGCTGCCTTACCGGTGTTCATAATGGAGAGACGGACCAACGCGCGGATTTTCTTCTTGTATGACGAGAACACTGCGATGTCCAGAGGTTGTACCAAGTGGGTTGTGTTCGCAGGCACACAAAGGGAATACCAAATCTCTGTCCCATCTCAACCAAGTCGACTGATAGGTGCGATAAATACCCGTCAAATAGAAGAAGTATAGGACGATACACAGTATCCAGTACCGAGTTAGAGAACATTTCCACCTGTTGATGAACCCGCTGGTTGTGCAGGTGACTCACGCGCCACTCACGCTGCATCCATCCATGAGATTGCGGCTCACACGTTGATCGGGGAGGGTGAATAGAGAGGGCGCGACGAATCCAGAACCGCTTGCACATGCGACGACGGAGAGATGGAAGTTCGTGGAGACGGTCCGGGACCAAACGTTGCGCGAGCCACGCAAAGCAACTACAGGTGTGCGCGTCAGTTGTGCACGGGTCACACCCAGTAACCTCGAATAAATAATATAATTGAATGATAGAGGTTTATGATCAATGCACTGGTTTAGGATGTTTAGTGAGTTTGAAAGTTTAAAAATGAGCAAGAAATCATGTGTACCACCCTTCGTATTGGCGGCCCCATTTGAATATGGGATGGGCGAAGACCTCATACATTGGATGCAAGTATACAGAGGGAGGGATGACCTGTTTCATCTTCGAATGCACGTTGTCAGGAGCCACCAATAGAAAAAATTGTCACTATTTGGAGCTGGCATTCCTCAATTTGCAGCATTCAGGCCAGAACCTCATCAACAAAGCTCCCCACTGCACACCCAACATCCAGCTATGACG
>JAASGK010000032.1:0-59262 GCA_023334195.1 Globisporangium emineosum
ACAGGTCGATGCATCGACGTCGGCGCGGGAACGTGCCACGTCAGCGAGAGAGACCGCTCGGGGTGTCGTGTGACGGCATCGTAGATAGACCCGACCCAGCGCGACATCGCCTCCGGGGGGTAGTGCTTGGGATGGATATTGGTGGTCGTCTAAGTGTTCCTCAATACACCTCATCATCATCATCATCCCTTCTCCAGTGCAAGTGAGTGACAATCATTCAGGGGAAAGTATTCCAGGACCATCATTCACGGTTGGTTGTTGCTGAGGTGGTTGGTCTCCGAGTCCTGGGAATGCGCCAGTTGGTGAGCTTATTCGCTGTGCAACCGACCGTTAGCTTCGTGGATTAGAGAGTTCTTGCCATTCAATACATATCCTCTCACCTTCACTTGACGAAATCCCACCACGCTCTCACCACACGACACATAGCCAATGGCCACCTCAAGTTGTGCTTGCTGCTTTGCGAGTCTCACCAGCAACCGAAGCTGGTGTCCCCTGCCGTGTGGCCACCTCTACTGCCTCCAGTGCATACGAACGCGCTCGCAGCTGGGACTCCGCGACCGCACGTTGGTGCCCGCGCACTGCTGCCGCCGCGAATTCCCGACCGACTACGTGAGAGACGCGCTCACCCTCAGCGAGTTCATGCTGTACGAGCGCTTTGTAAGCGAGAAGAACTGGAAAGCGCTCGATCTGGAATCGGACAGGGAGTACGCGCGCGTCGTGAAGCAAAACGGGTGCACGCAGTGCCCCGGGTGCGGCGTCGGCGTGCTCAAGGCCTCTGGCTGCAACCACATGAGCTGCCTCCACGGCCACACGTTCTGCTTTGTGTGTGGTAAGCGCTGGAAGACGTGCGGCTGCCCTCACTAGGAACCTACCAGTCAGTCAGTCGTGTTGTGTTGCTATCTGTGAGGTGGAGAACCTCTCTTGGTTGTAGTGTGTGAAGTCGAGTCGCAATAGGAAGCGAGCCTCCTTCCGTGCGGCTCTCTTCGTTAGTGTGTTAATCTCGTAGTCCGCATTTTTCCGCACAGTTTCTCGCTAGTGGCCAGGAAGCGAATACACTCTCGTTGTTGTTGTCGCTCCGGGTCTCCCCATCAGAACTCTCGTGACTCTTGTTCAGCCCGTTAGACTCCGGTCCATCAGCAGCATGTGACAGTTGACGACGAGCGCCTCCCCTCGCTTTGCTTTAGCCTTTCAGTTGCTCAAGCGACATCACCAGAAGCTGACGAGAGCAGTTAGATCAATAGAAAAAGCGCGAGGTATATGACGGGCGTGTGGCACCACCACCAGGGCGACGCTTCTGCTGCTGGCGTTGCGGATAAGCAGCAGCACGCGGCGGAGGCGCTAAACCCAATGGCCCAGGGCCGCTTCTCGAGCGACGCGATCGAGATCGACGACAATGACGCCGACGGCCTGGAGCGCTTGGTGTCCGAAGTGTACGCGCTGGAGATGCACCGCGAAGAGCTCCGCATTGCCGAGCAGCTCCGCTTGGACGAGGCGATCGCGATCAGCTTGGCCGACGCCGAAGAGCGCAAGTTGCTATGCGGCCAGTCGGGTGATGGCGATGATGGTGAAGAAGACGAGTCGGATCTGGTGATCGTCGACGCGTCTGACTTGGAGTCCAAGCCGGCGCCGGGCTGCACGTGTTGTCTCACCAAGTTGGCCAATGAGCGCAGTCGCCGCGTGCTGCCCTGCGGCCACCTCTACTGCTTGCACTGCATCACGACGCGCGCCGGGATGAGCGTCCGCGACCGCACGTTGGTGCCCGCGCACTGCTGCCGCAAGGAGTTCCCGATTGACTACGTGAAAGAGGCACTCAAGCCCGCGGACTTCGCGCTCTACGAGCGGTTCCTCAAGGAGAAGCACTGGACGTCGCTGGACCTGCAGTCGGACAAGGAGTACGCTCACGCCGCCAAGCAGAACGGGTGCAAGCAGTGCCCCGGGTGCGGCATTGGCGTGTCGAAGATCTCGGGTTGCAACCGCATGAAGTGCTGCAACGGTCACGAGTTCTGCTTTGGCTGCGGCAAGGCCTGGAAGACGTGTCCGTGCTACTACCCTGGCGGCGGCTACTGAAAGTTGCTTGCTCGTGGTGGTTGTCGACTTTAGTGGTTGATGGTTGGTTCGGGAGGAGACTGGCCTCTGTCTGGATGTTCATGTTCAGGAAGCAAATCGGTTTGATCAAAAGAGGCTCGGTATGGAAAAATGGCTGTTGTGTTGTCAGTATCACACTGTCACCAGAGCTCTTGATCTTGTGTTTGCATTCGCTCGAACTGCTTCTCTTTGGCCTCCACGAGCAACCAAAGTCCAGTACAACATTGTGGCAAAAAGGACTCAACGAAACGACGCGGCCTTTCAAATGCGCCACGCGCGACTCGTGGAGGACTGATAGGGAGGTTGTATCCATCCATTCCTCCATTCACTCACGAATTTTCCCCATCATCCATTCTGAGCAGCAGAACTCATCCGCATGGGGAAAACGTCCTTTACGATCGCGCTCCTCAAGCCCGAGATCGCCTTGGGCGTGTACAAATTTGCACGCGCGCCAGAGAACGCTCCTGCGCCGAGTCGACAGAGCAACAGCCGCCGCACCAGAGGCAGCGACAATGATACCGAAGACCCCAACGACAACAACAACGACCCGTCCCTAGACGACGCAGATGCACCTCCAGTGGCTCTGTGCTCGTCCATCCCGGGCGTCACGGCTGTCGAAGCCGCGCTGCTGTACCCGGACGGCCAGATCCTCGCCAACCTGTTCGCACGCATCGCGAAAGCGGGCTTCACTGTCAAGAACAAGCGCGTGCTGCAGCTCTCAAAGGCGCAGGCGCGGTCGCTCTTTGGATGTGAAGCCGAGCGCCTCGAGGATGAGAAGAAGTTTCGCGAGTTCCTCGACCATTTCGCCAGCGGACTGAGCATGGCGCTGCTGCTCGCGTACCCCGAGTCTTTGAGCTCCAGCGACGCGATTGTCAAGTGGAAAGCGCTCGTAGGACCGGAGAACCCGGTAGTTTCCCGCCAAAAAGCGCTCTCGGCCTCACTCCCGCATGACGAGTGGCCGCTGCGCGCGCTCTGCGGCCTCAACGCCGTGCAGAACGGCATCCAGAGCAGCGCGACCCTCGACTGTTTCTATCGCGAGCGCGCTTTGCTGTTCCCTTTCGAAGGCGAAGAGCAACGACTTGAACGCGCGGTGATCATCGTGTTCCCTAGCTTTCTGGCCTCGTTCCCCGAGGGAAAAGCGCTGCTGCTCGCGAAACTGAACGCCGGCGGCGTGTTCGTCTCGAAACTCGTCGAGAGCTACCGTTTTCCGTCGCTCAAGACGCTCAGTCTGCTAACGAAAGAGCTGCATCCAGTCACAAACGAGCAGCACCGTGAAGAGTTCCTGCAGTGTCTACAACAGGCGGTTGGAATGGGTGTGGACGTAGTCGAGCCAAGTGGGACCAACAGTTGTTGTTGTCTCCTTGAGGTGGAAGCGCTGGATCTGTCCACCAAGGTGCGCAGTATCCTCGGCCCAGCGTCCATCGAAGAAGCGCGGATCTACTTTCCCGAGAGCGTCCGAGCACAACTACCAAAGCCTCTGGCATCACTGGGCCATGTGAGGACAGCTGAGCACGACGCCACGTGCCTGGAGAGCGGGCTCTTTGTGTCCTTCGAGCCTAGGACCGTCCGCATTCTCATGAACCACACGCCCAAAGACGACGAGATCGAGCACACGTTTGCGATCATCAAGCCTGGGACCGCGAGCGACAGCTTCGCAGTGTCCGAGATCCAAAGCGCGATCCGCGCGTTCGGGTTTACGCTCGAGAAAGAGCGCCGCTTGCTGCTCACACGAGCCCAGGCAGCGACGTTCTACGGCGAGCACCGCGGGAAAGCGTTCTTCGAGCGACTGCTGGCGTTCATGACGTCCGGCGAGATCGTCGCGATGCAACTCACACGGAGGAACGCGGTCTTCGCATGGCGAGGGCTCATGGGGCCTACGAACGCGCTCAAGGCGCGCGAGACGCACCCGTGGACCTTACGCGCGCGCTTTGGCCTCGACGGCACGAGGAACGCGACACACGGCAGCGATGCGAAGAGCAGCGCGCGGCGGGAGCTCGCGTTCTTCTTTGGTGGAGGGCTCCACGCTTTTGCCGGTGGCGACAACGAGGTGCAGGGCTCGAAAGCGGTTGCGCAGCGAGCGCTGCCGTCGCCGTACCCACTCGATCTGACGCTCGAGAGAGTGCTGACCCAGGCGCTGGACGAAATGCTGAGCTTTGAGGTGACAACCCAGGTGGACGCGTGCTCGTGGCTCGGGAACTGGCTAATGGAATACTCGCAGCGCCAGCAGCTCAAGCAGCAACCGGACCAGGGTGGTCGAGGTAGTTCGCCAGCGATGACGCATTCCCAGCCAACCAATTTCAAACATGATGCCAGAGCGACAGCAACCAAGAAGCAGCAGCAGCAGGTCGCACCAGTGGACTCAACGAAGCTGCTCTTCAGCTCCAACTGCACTGTTATGGCGATTTTCTATGAGACTGACGTGTCTACGCAACTGAGGGCGGCGGTGGGCGAGGCGCTCTGCTCGCTCGCGACTACCTCGAACTTCCTGTTTCTCGACGTCGCTGCTGCGTTCCGAGAAGCCACAAGCGCGGACCCGGCGCTTGAGGCGCTCGTAAATCGGGTCAAAGCGTCGGGGAAGCGAAAGTTCGTGTTGAATGACTTTGACCTTAAGTCCGCGGCGCTCCTCGGGGCTTTCCACGCGCAACTCCAGTGGCGAATCAACTTTGCAGTCATCATCAGCAACAACAACAGTTCAGCGAACCCGATGGTATCGCAGACAACCGAGTCGAAGACTGCGCTGGACCCGGTGGTCCCTCACGTGTACTACGATCTGCAGCAGCGATCACTTAATGATTTCGCCAACGACCAGAGCTTCAGGGCGTTCTTCGCTGGGCTCTTTCGCTCCGTGCTCGTCGTTGTTCGCGATCCGAAGCAGCTCGTCGCATCTTCACAATGGAGCGCCATCGCCCAGCACTTTGGGCTCAAGCTGCTCGCGTTCGACGATCTGATCCAGGCGCGAATCACCAAAGAGCGCAGCCCGAGCGGCACTTTCACGCAACTGCGCCGCACGCGCGCCAAGATCCCGCACGAGCTGCTCTTCGCGCTTTTCAGCGACGTGGTTCACAATTTCCATTCGAAGAGCGCGAGTGACGACGAGAAACTTGGAAGCGCTCAGAGATTCCTCATCTGCGGCTTCCCGTTCGCAGAAGCGCTGCCGACAGAGTTCGAGGAGCACGTGGGACCGATGTATCGTTTATTGGATGTCCACCCTCACACCAAAGAGAACTCGACGGATGCAACGGAAGGTGACGGAACTGGTGATGGTGATGTCGATGCCTGGGTCTCGCATGCGAGGAAGCGAGGCGTTGTGACGGATCTATGGATCGACCCAGCGCCTTCGGGTCCGAAGTGGACTGGTGGTGATCTTCGGGCTTTATGCTGTTTGTCGTTTGGTCCGATCGTTGGTTTCTGTATTAGCGAAGAAAAGAGTAGTGGACGCATTCTGCAGATCAAGAGCTTAGCTCAAGCACAAGGCTTCATCTGGCTGGACATGAGCCACTTGGTTGTGGAGTCTGCAAAGAGTCCAGAACAGGAGGACATTGTCGACACACTGAAGCGCGTGCTGCTTCGCGCGAATGCTGGCCGTGACAAAGTGCTTTTGTACGGGTTCCCACTCTCGAAAGAGGCTCTGGCGGCGTTCATGGAGCGCGTTTGCGTGCCTCGCTTTGTGGTGATTGCGTCCACTTTGGCCAAGAGCTCTTCGTCCTCTTCTTCTGAGCTGCAGGACTTTGTCCGAGTGCTGGACGAGTTCCCGCAAATTGTCCAGCTGGACATTACGCAGCAGTCAGAGGCCAACAACAGCAGTGTCAGAAGTCTTGCAAGACTCCAAAGTGTCCTCTTTGGGAAGCGAGTGTCCTTCTTGGTTGGTGACACAGTGGATTTCAACAGAGAGAATCTGCAACACGTGATCACAGCAAGCGGATACTGTGTCCTCGATCTCCGCAAACAGCAGCAAGACGCAGAGCGTCCACCCGATGTGGACACTTCCGCCATCGTCGTCAACACTCAGGTTCAGAGCATCCTGAGCCAAATCCAAGCCACAGCAGGTCCACGGTGTCTGGTCATCGGAGCCCCAGAGCACCTGACTTTTGCAAGTTGAGCTATTCTCCCATTCACGTGCCATCGTTGTGCTCACCTCACTAACCCGCTGGTGTTTGGTCTTGTGCCGTAGTTCCAAGCGCTGGAGGTAGCAACCGGCAGCGCCGTCGACAAGATCGTGCTGCTCAAGCGCGTGGAGCGCCAGGCGCCGCCCCGCGCACCCAAGCGAGACGAGGACTACTACTCGGACGACGACGAGGAGCTCGAGCGCCAGAAGCAGCTCAAGGCGCGCGCGGCTCTGCCCAAGCACCTCGACGAGCTACTCCAGTGCTACGGACCAGCACGCAGTAGCAGCAGTAGTAGTAGCAGTAGCTCCAGTGGTGCAACTGGAGCCGCTACTCAAATTGTCCTCTCCAGAGTGACGTTCGTGAACGTTGTCGACAAGGTCTACGAACAGATAAAGAGCCAACTCCTCCCGGTGGTGCTCGGAGTGGTCGGCAATCCGCACACTTTCTACGCCAGTGCGCTGAGCTTCTGCGCCAAGCGCCACGCGATCGCATTGCTACCGAGTGCTTGGTGGACAAGAGATCATGACAAAGACACCATGACTTTGGACGCCAAGAGGTCGAAGCTCCGGCGCTTTGTCGCAGAAACGGCGTGTGCGATCTACTTTGCTGACGGCTTCCCGCGCGTGGCGAGCGACGCGGCGCCGTACATCGCCCATCAGCTCTGGGCGCTCGAGCGGGCAGTCGCCCCCATGCAGGCACTCGTGCACTTCACGGCGTCGATGGACGTACTGGTGGAGCGCAAGCCCGAGGGCGTGACGCGCAACATGCTCGAAGATGCGCAGGACGAGCTGGACGCGCAGACAAGTGAGCTGCTCGCGTTCTTCGCGTCGTCGTCCACCCAAAAGCGACACAGAATGCTGGGCGTCACGTGCGAGCGAGAGCTCGTGGACGCCCAGGAAGAACTCGAGGAAGTCCTGCTGCGCGCCGGTGTCCTCCGTTAATGGACACTTTCATCATCACCGGAAGCTTACAAGAAAGAAGGACATACCAAAGGACCACATGAATGGTGTTTGCTAAATAGGTTACGGCTGATTGATTGATTTGATTATGATGCGTGGGGTGATTCGAGTTGTGTGCGTTTGAGTTCTAACAAAAGGCGAGGCTGACTATCTTTCTATTGGTTTTGTGTGTGGTTCTAGTGCTCGTACTCGTCGTATTGCTGGTGGCTGAGCTGCTGCTGCTGCTTGCCGTGCTTGATGCAGAAGCCACCGGAGCGCGCCGCGTGCGTGCAGCCGTCGGTCGCGCAGCGCTTGCCGCCGCCGTGCGAGTAGCAGATACCGCCGGACTGCGCGCTCTTGGCGCAGTTGGCGATCGCGCACCGCCGGCCGCCGCCGTGCGAGATGCAGAAGCCGCCGCGGTGTGCGCACTTGGAGCAGCCGTCCATCTTGCAGAAGTGGCGCCCGCCGTGCTCCATGCAGAGGCCCTTGCGGCGCGCGGCGTTGACGCAGTGCTCGCGGCGGCACTTGGTCGCGGGCTTGGACGAGATGGACGTTCGGGGGGTCGAGGTGGACGAAAACGAAACCGCTCGGGGGGTGGTGGACATTGTGGAGGAGGAGGACGCTGCTCCCGCGGCCGTTGGGGTCGGCGCGGCGGACGTTTCCGAGCCATGGTCGTAGGACGAGTAGGACGACGTGGACGACGCCGGGGACGGAATCGTGTTGATGCTCGCGAGCGGGGACACGTGGCCATCGAGCCCCACGGACCGCAGCGTCGGCAGGATCGGTCGCGATTGGTCCAGGTACTGCTGCTGCTGCTGCTGGCTGAACGGCGAGAGCTGGCGGTGGCGCTGGAGCGGCGGGGACGAGCTGAGCATGCTCGGGATCGAGAACTCGTAGCGCACCTGCGGCAGCGTGGGTCGCCCCACGGGGCCCTGAGTGCTGCTCATCGGGGAGCTCGAGTACGGACGGCTCATGTGGTACGGGGACTGGGACTGGACCTGCTGGTGGTGGTGGTCGGGACAGAGCTCCTGGATCTTGGCCGTGTTGGCGCAGCCCAGTTGGCGGCACCGGCGTGGCACGGAGCGCAGAGGCGCGAGGCCGATGAGCGGACGCGTGCTGTTGGGCGGGCTGATGGAGCTGACCGTGAGCGGCGGCAGCAGTGGGTAGTGGCTGGGCTGGTGGGACTGCGGATAGCCCTGCGGCTGGCCGTGGATCTGCGGTCGCGGGAGGTCGTGGACGCTCTGGCGCAGCGGGATCTCCGGGGCCGAGACGACCGTGAGGTGGTGGTGGAAGTGGCGCGCGCGCTTGGCCTCGGACGGGCTCTGGTGGTGGTGCGGATGCTGGTACTCGTCCGCGTCGTTGAGGATGCGACGGTAGCCCAGTCCGATGGACGCCGACGAGTGGAACTTGGGCGTCCGCATGCCCGTGTCCATGTCCATGCTGGTGGTGGAGTCGGCGTCCGCGTGGAGCCACATGGAGGCGTTTGGCTGCATGGGGTTTCTACTCTTGAGTGGTAATAATGTAGAATCTGCGAAAAAAAATCAGGACGGACTGGCTGGGTGGGTGTGCTGGATCTGGATCTGGACTGGGGATCGGCCGAGTGAGGTGGTTGTTGTTTTGGACTGAGTGGGGTCTGACGGTCACTGGGCTGTGGCTGTGGGTCAAGCGTGGACGCAGGACGCTGCGAATTGGCAAATGAGCAGAGCGTGGGCTGCTGGCCAAATCGAAAGATACAGCAGTTGGTCTGTTGGCCTGAGTGACTGTGTGTGGATGGGGCTGGCGGATCGCACCCGTCCGGCCGGCGTGTCACTTGGCTCGGGGGCTTTGATCCCTCCAGAGGGCTCGGGTGAGCCAAAGTGCAAGAGTGGGACGGACGCCGCGCACATGAAGAGAGTGCAAGAGTGGGACAGAGGGCCGGTCGGTAATTTACCAGCCGGCGCCAGGCGCCTTGGCGGCTTGTGGCTCCGAGCGCCAACCCGCAGAGAGCCATTGCGCTACCAACTCACAGGACTCCCAGCTGGGCGAAACATGGACCAAGTATCCAGCAAGGTGGCAGATTTGGGGAATTTGAGTGGTGTGTGTGATTATTTTGTGGTGTATATGTGAGAAAAAAATGACTTGGGAATGAGCACGTTTTTCTTATTGATAAATGGGACTTGAATTGTCAAACGCGGTGCGAATTTATTAACCAATAGGTTTTGATTGATATGTGGCTGTTCGTCCCAGTCAAAGTCAGGATTGGGATGTTGAGTTGGAGAAACGGCCAAGTTGCCAAATCAGGCTGCGGTAATTTATAGCAGTGCCATTTGGTCCAAAGATTTAAATTATCGCAAATCAAACATATAAATTACGCGGTGCTGATTTATTGCATCCCGAATCGATCAACATATAAAGGTTATCTGAACTCTCGCCCACCAAAAACATCAACATTGAGGTTCTGATGTCACGTTTTTGAATAAAGAGCTTCATTTGGGTATGCTGAGATAGCTTTTGGACTTCTTATCCAAAATAACTCTCTCTACTTAATTGATCAAAATAGACAGGGTATGCAGCTGCTGCGTATCATTGCATAACGTTCCCAGAAAACCTGCGAAAACCCAAATATTTTGCGCGAACACGCTGGCAACACGCCGCGCAAAAGCGGTCGTGCGCTCGTGAGAGAATGGCCAATCCTCTTTAAAATATATTGAAGACATGGTAAAAATGACCTTGTCTAAACTATGCGACTCACCCTGTACTTTTTGCATGTTTGCGGTGAATCCTCTTTAAAATATGTTGGTCCTGCTGCGATTTCCGCCATATCCTCGTGGCGTTTTGCTGTTTGCGGTGTGTTCAAGTTGCTACGTCAAGTCCTCCAGTCTCACGGAGGGGGTGCGAGTCCTCCAGTCGGTGGTCGGTGGTGTGAGTGTTTGTTGTTGGCTCAAAGCTCGAGCGGACGAAGAAAGATCTGCGCGGGCGAGTGAGGGTTCCTGGAAGCGTCTTGCAGGAGGGAGCTCTTGGATATCATTGCGGAGACCGCCGATTGTCGCGTCCCCTTCAAAAGATCTCAAATATCGCACACGATGGCGTCTCTGAGTGTAAAGACAAGAGGGTTTGTTGCCAGTGTTGTTTGGCATCAAGCAAGCAAGTGCTTGTTTGTTTTCTTGCTTGTTTGTTGGTCGGTCCGTACTATTCCACAGCCTTGCGAGCACTTGTTGTTGCGCGCAAATAAGCGATCGGTCTCTGCGATTGATCTCTTGCTTGCCCAGACGGACGGACCTGTGTGTGAGTTACGGGCGAAAGCCAGCGAGCCATCTGGAGGGGTGGTGGCTCTGCACCGCGGTGCTTTTGCATCGGCGACATGTTAAAACGACGAGTCAGCAGCAGCCATGTGGCTCCTCTCTCCAAGAGGTGAGCGAGCGAGTGCGATTAATCGGGAATGCTCGTCCTTGTTCGAGTCGAGAACGACGTGAGTGGGGCAAAACATTATTTATCATTATTGAAGTGTCAACACGCCAGCCAGTTCGGTTCTTCGGTTCCACTTCGTGACCACCTTTGAACAACAAACAAGAACAAGCGGTTACGCTCTCTTTAGATACAGCAGTCAGCTCACACTCTATGATGAATACACATACACATACCCACACAAAGTTCAGATACTTTGTGCCAGCAAGTCCTATGTTCAAGTCATTTGTGCACAGCACAAATGCAAATGGACACAACAAAAACAAGCAGTTTGGATGCTCTAGTATGCGAAACGCCCCAGCCAGACAGCAGATGGCGACGTGCGAGTCCACAACAGAGTTGTTTGTTTTCCTGGGGACACTTTTTTCGTCATGGCTTCCGACTTTCGGAATTGGGACCAGGTAGGTGCAACCCTTCAAAATAAGGATTGTGCTGCTGCGTGGTGTGTTCAGTAGTTCACAGTTGGGGGTGGCAGAATGGCTCCGAGTCAGAAAGCAAAGCTGCTGCTCGTTGACTTGAAGGGGATGGATGCTCCATGATACTTGCTGTCTACACAATGTGTGTCTTGTTGCGATACGGCGCAAACAAGCAAGTGTTCTTGCGCAAAGCCAACTTGTTATTGCAATCGGGTCTGTTTTTGCTGCTTCATGGCTGCACTTGCGCAACGCTTGCGGATCGTCCACAAACGCGATTTGTCATGTGCTGCGCGCAAACCACCAAAACAGATCAGTCGAGAGCGGTTGTTCAGCACATTTTGATAGTGGTGACTGGATTTTCTGCGCGTCAGAGCGCAAGCTGTTCAAGGTTGCTACGAGAATCGTAGCTGATCGACTTGCTTGCTTGCGGGTGCAATTGCGATCGAATAATCAGAGTACCCTCTCAGGCTTGCGAGCGCACTTGCGCTGGGGCACGCAAGTCGCTGTCGAAACCGTGTTGACCTATTCGCTTGTTTGTTTGGCCGCTTTGGCTGGTTGGTTGCCTAGTTGGCGCAATCGCAAACGTGCGCTGAAATGCAATTGCGTTCACTTACTTGCTGAGTGCAAGTGTCCACCATTCGGTTGATATTGATAGTATCGACCCGTCATTGCGTTGTGTGATTGGGCATGGAGCGAGGCGGGCCAAGATGGTGCGGCCGATAACGTAACGTGCCCCACAACAACGTCAACAACTCCAGTAGCTCTTCGTCGTCCCCTGCTGCGGAAGAAACCAATTTGGCAAAGACAGGCAGGGGCAGGAAGCGCAACAAGCAATCGCCTTCGTCAAATCAACAAGGCAACCCTGGTTGTCGTCTGGAACATGTATATGGCTGTCATATTGCGACTTGCAACAAATACAAAAATAACATTACACTATCAAAATAGAGAATCATTGTGCACAGCGTCAAAGAGTAATCGTACTTCAGCAAATTTGCATTTATGAAGACACAAAACCCTATTTTAGAGTATGACTTTTGAATGTCAACACAATCAGAGCGAAAGGTATATTATCCTACATTTATTTTAAAATGGGCAATAATCCTATGTGTTTTAGTAAAATCTTATTTCTTAACCCTATTCACTGTTCAAAGGTCTTCAGGTCTGGAAATTACGAAAGTAACAGCTTGTGTTGTTCTGTGTAGATTCAATCCCGAAACGAGTCAGGGAAGAGTGCGAACGACAAGCTCAACGATGCTTTGAATCTACGAGGACCAAATGAAGACTCCATTCACTATGGTAGCGCTCTGGTCGCTGTTGTGCGAGTCACCAAAATGGCAGGAACAACTTGTCGTGTGGTTTGCAGCAGGGACGACTCCGAAGAAGAGAAAGGCTGTGGTGAGCGTGGCAGCCGCAGGAGAGCCAGAAACCAGCATTGACCACACAGAGGCAACCAGGATTTTTGATAAGAGCGTTCGCCCAATCGGAATAAAGACGACAAAGTGACTGAAGAAGGACAACAATGGCATTGCTGCGCTAGCCTGCAGCTCTACCATCATAGCGCAAGCGGTGACGGATGTTGCAGTTCAAACAAAGCGCAAAACAGGCGCCCTGGTGCTGATTGCAGAGGAGCGCATATTGCGCGCCGACATGAGCAAGCTAGATCCAATCCAGCGCGAGTACTACGGATTGAAATAGCGACTTATTCTGCAATCAGCAAACGAGAATAAGAATGATGATTGACTATCTGCAATGAATCATTTGTATTACCATTTACAGCTCTTCAAGTTCTTGATGATCTCCCTATCTCTGCCAAAGGTGCTGCACAAGATCATTTCGCAGCTCGAAATGCTTGGTATCATTCCGCACTGCGCGAAAACGATGCAAAAATTCATTGAAGCCACACATGTCTCGCTCTGTATGGCCTCCTAAGGCAAGCTCGCTCTCAACTCCTGCCTCCACTTCCCCATTTTCGTCGCTCTGGTCTTCTACAATCATGTTGTGCAGCAGGATGCATGTCATCACGATCGAATTAATATGATGTACATGCCACATTCGCGCTGGGTCGCGGACAATCGCAAATCACGCTTGCAGCACGCCGAATGCACGCTCGACATCCTTGCGAGCAGACTCCTGCTTTTGAGCAAAATGTTGAAGATATCAATGGTGAAGTTAGAGCAATTTGTGAATAGACAAGCAAGTCCATTCAAATAAGTTTGTTCACCTTCTTCTTCGCGGTTTGAGGATGAGAGATTGTCTTGACCAAAGTTACATAGTTGGGATATATTCCGTCGGCAAGCTAATATCCGAGGTTGTACTCTCGTCCGTTGACTGCAAAGTGGACAGGAGACGATCTTCCATTGCAAAGCTCCTGGAAGAGCGGGGATCTATCGAGCACGTTGATGTCGTTGTGTGCGCCAGGCATTCCAAAGAACGAGTGCCAAATGTGCAGGTTTCTCGAGGCGACAGCTTCAAGAATCAGAGTGGACTTCTTTTCTTTACCTGTAAATTGACCTACCCACGCTGTTGGACAATTTCCCATTCCCAGTGCATGCAGTCGAGGGATCCGAGCATTCCTGGGAACCCTCGAGTTGCATTCTCTGCAAGTAGTCGTTTTGTGTCCTGTGCGTCTGGTTGTCGAAGATAGCGCTCGCCAAACGCTTTCAAAGTTGCTGATGCAAAACGACAAAGGCACTCACGACTCGTGCTTTCTGCCATTCGCTGACAATCATCTAAGACGTCTGGAGCAATTCCGTAAGCAAGCTGTCGAATTGCAGACGTGCACTTCTGCAACGAAGTGAACCCCAACTCCCCTTTTGCGTCTGCCGACTGCGCAAAGTAGTCGTCCGCCTGCTCCACTGCCTCCACAATGCGAAGAAAGAGTTGACAGGACATGCGAAATCGGTGGCGAAAGTCAACAGCACTGCAGATTGGATTCTCGACAAAATAGTCGTTCATTAGCCGTTCATGTCATTCTATTCGCTTTCGATCTTTGTTGGCACAGCGAGTCCGAGCTAATCCAGTTGCGGAAATTTCTGCTAACCGCGCCGTTGCCTGCGCGTTGATGCATTGCTGCTGACACACCAGCACTGCTACCATTTCGTCCTCGTCCTCGTCGAAAAAGCTCAGCTCTTCATCACTGCTGTCTTGCATCATTTGTGGTTTTCAAGGTGGTGTTGGATTGGTCAGTGACTCTCACGAGGTTGGCTATTGAGGGTTTATGGCGAAACCCTGCACAACTCAGACACAATCATCTGTTGTCTTTGTTATTTCTGTCTGTGGTTCGTAAATTTATGGAGTGTTTATGGTGTACGGCTGTTGATGCCCTAACGGAGGTTCCACAACCCCGTAATATTAGACTTTAAAGGAAGTTAATAAAGTGATATTACCCTCAAACCAATGTTAATAGAGGGGTATTACCCTCAAATCAATTTAGTGATGTTTGACAAAAGGCGTCAAGACGTCCGTATTTGCCCTAAAAAAATGTCCTAATTTTATATTCCCTTTTCAGTTTAATACATCATCTTCCCAAAGACTTTTTAAAATGGTGACTAAAGACCACTCGAATCACCTCAGAACCGACAGAGAGATGGCGGAGCGGCAGATGCTGCACAGCGTGCTGGTGCTGCAGCACGAGGCCATGAAGAGCCTCTCGCGCGAGTTCTACCAGCAGGTGGAGGCATTCGTGGCGCTCTCGGGCCAGCACCCGCTCACGCAGGAGCCGCTCGGCTCCGCTTCCGCCACCAGCGACCAGAACAGCGCAGGAGAGCCCGTCTCGCTGCGCACAGCGCCGCATGGTACGGCTAACCTCATATCGGACTCGATCGCGCGCCTGACCAAGGACACGTGCGACGCGCAGATGGGCGTGCGCAACACGACGCAGATGACCGAGTTCCTCAAGCGCGTGCCCGACGCTGTCAAGACCGACGACGACCGCATGCAGGTGCTGTTCGTCCTCGACCTGACGCTCCAGCGCGCGCGCAAGAACCGTAGTAGTGCCAGCAGCAATAGCAATAGCAACAACGCGAATGGGGGCAGCGCAGACGCCGGCCGCACGATGATCCGGCACTTCGAGACGATCCACGGCTACAACATGTTCGCCGACTGGTTCGCCGAGGCGTGCACGTACCACGACGAGCCCAAGCGGCGGCTGACGCAGCTCGTGCTCCAGGTGCTGCTGCGCAACAAGCCCAAGCTGCAGTTCACGAAAGGCATGGTCATCCAGAAGCTGCGCCGCACGCAGACGTTTGTGTACGACAAGGCCAACAAGGAGCTCGTGGCGCAGGTGCTCGACAAATACCGCGAAGGCTCATGAGTGCGTCGTGGCCATGCGTCTTCCTCCCAGTCAACCAGTCAACCCAGTCAGCTACCATCTCAAGTCAATCAATATATCAAGTATTTTACAGCCACCAGCCCACAGGTCTCGCGTCAATGTCTCTCTTGAATGCTGAGAAATGAATGGGATCGTGCAGCGAGAGAGCCAAGTCGATTCGAGCGTGCTATTTCGCGCGTCTCCCATGGCGAAAGGTCCTAATTTTACGCCCTTGCTCGATTGATCTGCCTCACGTCTTGTTCTTATGACTCCAGGCAGCAGCAAGAGCACACCAGCCAGGTATTCAGCTTCAGCCTACCTCCAGGTGTTCAACCATTCCCACTCTTTCAAGCTCCGGGCACCTCCACGATGGACGGGCTTCTCGACTACCTGCCGGCGGCGTCGGGGCTCCTGCACAAGAAGACATGGACGCAGCGGTTCTTCCGCCTCAACGCCGCGTTCCACGCGCTCGAGTTCTTCTGCGACGCGTCCATGCAGGAGCGCAAGGGCAAGCTCGATCTCCAGAACGCGCAGGTGGTCACCACGGATGAATTAGGTGGACTGCTCTTCAAAGGCGACGGCGAGCAGCGCAAGGCGCAGCTAAGCACCAAGATCTCGATCGAGAACTCGCGCAGGTTCGTGATCCGCGTGAGCGAGTACGACGCGGCCAAGAAAGCGTTCGTCCACCACTTCCTGTGCGCTGAACTCGCAGACGAGAGCCCGCAGGCGAGTCGGAACTACATGCAGCAGTGGCTCCAGGCGCTGCAACGCGCCGCGCGAGATAGTACCTCGAGAAATGGTGACGACAGCGCTACGATCGCGCCGCTTGGACCACGGGAGCTCAGCAGCAAGATCGCAGCGTACATGGACCACATGCACCTCGCGGCGTGCGTCTCTGGTCGCGAGCTCGAGAACAAGAAGAGCGTTTTCGAGATCACGATCAAAGCCTGGATCCTGCAGCGCGAGCTGATTGCAGACGATGATGACAACAGTGGTGATGACGATGATAACAGAGAAGCCCAGCCTGCATCTTCGTGGCAGATTCTCGAGTACGCCTGTGCCTGGAAAATGCACAAGACCACGGCGCAGCTGCGAGACTTTGACACCCAGCTACGCCAATTCTTCCAGCGCGAACTGAGGGACGTCGCGTTCCCACCTTCGTCCTCCTCGCACTCGCTGCTCCACTCGGCAACACACATTGAGGCGGAAACCCAGCGCCGCGTGGCGCTGACGAACACCTACTTGCAGCAATTACTGTGCCTCCCGGCGTTCTCGGCATTCGGAAGCGACGCCAGCGTCATGCTCGACAATTTTCTCGAGATCTCGCCACACTTCGCGTCGTTTCGGCAGATCGAGAAGGCTTCGGGCCAGAATCTGCAGTTGCGCAAGCGCAAAATCGTGTCCTGGAGCGAGCGTTTGCAGTTTGAGCAGCTCTACAAGATGCACCTGGAGGCGGCGCAAGCCCAGGTCGACAAGTCTCAACAACGACGTCGAACGTCGGCGCAATCGTGTCGTCGCCAGCTCAGCAAGACGGACGATCGACGCCACTCTCAGCAGCAGCACCGTCACCACCACGAGCACCGCGAGCATCATCACCACCATCGCAGCAGCAAACTCGACCAAATCGCTGACGACGAGTGCGTGGCATCGCCGGTTCCGGTCGCGACGCGCCAGCCCAGCATCATCGAGGTAGCTTGTTGAGATCATCGTCGTGTGCATTCTTGTTGGTTGTCTGTTCTAACAAACTCAACTCATCGTTTTTTGCGTCTTCTTGTGGTTGTCCTGGACTCCAGGAATATCCCCAGGGGGAGACAGTGCAAGAGCGGATCGCGAAAATCGGTAAAAAGCTCATCTCGGAAGCGTTCATGTCGCCGACGCTGCATTCGTAATCGCCTCTTGGCAGATGACGTCAGCCTACTGATCGCTCTTGAATTCTCCAGCACCTGAGGAAACAACAACTAAGATCAATCACACTGCCTTTTGCATATCACTCTATGGGCTGCCTCACGTTTTCACAAGTCTCTGGTTGCGCTGATCTAATCGTCCATGATTTGATTAGGGAGTTGTCAATGTTAGAAGAGTCCAGGGTGCTCAATTTTTTACCATTCGCTTTCAAAACCTTCGTCGCCGTACATATCTACGGAGCGCGCAGTCGCTGGGGCCGACCGATTAAAGCCGCTCGCGAAGTGGTCGTCGTCATTACGTGGCTCGTCAGGGCCACCATTTGCATCTTCATCATCACCATCATCATCCTCGTCGTCGTCGTCTTCTTCGTCTTCGTACTGCCTCCAGGAATCGTCAAACTTCACTTGCTGCAGATCCGGCTCGCCGTCGTGCTGGTTTGCCTCCAAGTCATTGTCCACCTCCGTGTCGTCTTCCTCATCGACCTCTTCGACATTTTCCAATGAGCGATCTTGTCGCGAGAGTACAAAGCTGGCTGCATTCGTGACAGCCGCGGCAACTGCTATCTCGTCGAGAGGGACTTGCGTCAGGGTCGCAGCAATGGTATGCGAAGCTGGCTCATGTACCACAGCGCCCTCGAAAGCGACAGCAGCAACAGCAGAGAGGTTAGCGTTGTTATTACCGACTTGTTCCGCTAACTCTGGTGTTTTGACTCTGCCGGACGGGATGGAAGCCCGCAGTTTCGTCACCAAGCTGCCTCCAGCGTACGTCAGCGGAGACGAAGACTGTGGTTCTTCTTCATGCTTCTCGTGCTGCTCACGTGAAGACGCAGACGGCAGAGCACCGGTGGCTCTGATTATTTCAGGTTTTCCTACAATTGCGTTTGAAGAAGTATGTTGGGATCGAGAGAATGTTATTGTCGGAGCTTTCGCCGTGCCTGTTGGCTTCGTAACCCGAGTACTCCGAGCCTTTAAAGATGGCGCTTTGGTCTTGTCCTCCGGGTCGGCATTCTCATAGTCGGTGTCCACTGGACCTCCGAGCTCCTTCAACATCTCTAGCGCTGCGCGATGCTCTTCTTTCAGGTCAGACAGCGAGACGCCATTCCGGATCTTCATGTCTTTCTTGGACTTGATCGGCGGTGTCTTCAGTACGACCGGTACAGACATGGTCGCACTCGCTTTTCGTCGGTCCTCAGAAACAATCTTGGCATCACTGGACATTGACTTTGCTATTCTTGTGCTGCTTGTCGCTTTATCTGCCAGCTTCACCATTCCTGAGCTGCTGGTGGTGGTGATCAACGAACTACTTTCACGGGACCTGGTGTGCGTGTTCGTACTTTGTACCGGTGCTTGTGTGTCTTGCTTTGCGCCTTGGCTCTGGACATTTGACGATCGTTTCAAAGTCTTCTTGGCGTTCATGAGCAGCTTTAAATCCTCAAACTTCTTCGTCAGCAAGTTGTCGTCTTGCTGATGGGGCTCTGAGAGTGCCGCCGCTGACTTACTACTCCCAAGCAACTTGGTGTTAGTCCCAATCTTGGCAGATAAAGAGAAGTTCCCCAGGTTCGGTGGACTCGTATTTGCTCGAGAGCCTGCCTTGAGATGGTCGTCTTCGCTTTCGTCGTCCGTCCCATCCTCGTGGTCGTAGAAGTCCAGCGCGTTGCGATCAGCGGACGACGGCACCGCTCCCAAGCGGCGCGGCGCATGGAGGTCCGAGTCGCTTCGGGTGGAGCCCATGGCATGATTCCTCGACGACCCTCGCCCTGGTGAGTCCAGCAGCGACGACGAAGACGGTGTCGACTCCAATTTGACTCGTTTGTCCTTTTCGTTGAGCAAAACTGGGAGCTTCTGGTTCTCTAGAGACGGCAGGTACTCTCCAACTGTACTGGAGCGGGATCCCGACCGCGACGACAGAGCCGACCTGCCGGACGACGGCTTGCTGCCTTTCGCGCTGATCTTGTTGCTGTACTTGGCGTCGTGCTCGATGAAAGCTTCGATCGTCGACGCTGGGTGGAAAAGCCCTTCTGCCGCAGCGTTGAGGCTGAACTCTTCGAAGACCGGACTGTGTGCGAATTGAAGAGTTACTAGGGCCTCGTTGCTGCTAAATGACCAGAATGGCAAATCAAAGCGAGACACTCACGTGCTTCTTGACTGAGAGGAGGACGTTGAGTACTCCTCTGGTCCGTTGAAGTCGTTGTTGCTGCTGGCAAACTTGAGGTGCGCCAATTCGTTCGGGTCGTACGTCGGCTCCAGGTGGTTGTTGTTCTCCAAGTGAGCGAGCTCGGGACCAAACTCGCCCGCGTCTCGCCGCGCGGACTCGGGGCTCTTCTTCTTTTCTACACCAGGAACAAAGTGCATCCAACTCAGAACATCGCGTCAAATGCCACCCACGGTTCGGTTCTCGGCGACGTCTTTACTTACTCTTGAGCTTGCCCTCTGTGCCTGGGTGGAGCTGGTTTGAGAGCGTGGACTTGACACTCGACAGGCGCTTCTTCCGCGACACCTCGGCTTTCGTCCTGTTTCGTGTCCAGCACTGAGTCCTCGCGACGGATACAAAACGAGACAGCCACAAGAAGAGCGAGCGTACGTACATCATAATGGCCGTGAGCTTGGAGTTCTTCTTCGGATCCCCCCAGTTGTAGTTCATACTCGCTGCTGGAGCCTGCCACGAGCGCCAAAGCTCTCGCTGCTGTCTGGGGCCGCCTGGGCCGTGATGAAGGTATCAATATGGCGCGATTGATTGATGCGGCTACTGCACCTGAAGGCGCCCAGACCGCAACGTCCTTTGAGACGTTTCGCAACCCTATTTAATTCAGGAAAGCAAGAAAGAGAAGCTGGGAATGGACTGACAATTCGCTAAATTTATGTCTCACCTTGTTGCTTTTTGATGACACGTTTATCGTCCCTTGCTGGTGCTGAATGAAGGCTGGAGATGTCGCCCTCTCCTCGCTATTTCGACAAACTTGAAGCAGCCTGAGCCATTCAGGTTCAGCTCAGCAGCACCCCCGCATGTTTTTTATCTTCCCTGTATTCTCTTCTTTTTACACCAAGTCGCTGGAACTTCAGCATTGCATCTGGTGATTTCGTGACTTCATTCACTCACCCCAGAAGCAAGCAGTGGGTGGAGTTACTGATTGAGCGCTCTGTCCACCTAACTCTCTAGGGTCGCATTTCCATGCACAGATTCGTTGTTCTACACCTCATCGTCTTCGATTTGTTCAATGCTCTCTTTAATCTCGGTGGCTTCCTTCGGGTTGTTTCCTGTCACGATGCGAGCTTGGGTCCAATCAGGAACGACGCCGTTGTATCCGTAGTCGAAGAACAGCTCCTCATTGCTCTGGATATCAACATTCGCGTAGATCCCGATGCGGTGCTCACCATTCACTCGCATGATCCTTGCGACGCACTTGGGCTCAGTGGAAGTGTGATTCGCAAACTTGCTCTTGTTGCCCTTCCTCGTCGCATCGACGACGGCATCTTCGTTCAAGTCGAAGAGGAAACTGATGGTGGTCTTGTCATACACATTGCCGCGACGTTCCGCTTCGTCTTGCGAGAGAAGGTCGCCAGTGTACTCATAAATAAAATCACCTTTCTTGATATCCTCGAGAGCATACGCACCCCAGCCGTGCGTCTCGGAAGCAGCAACACCGAGCTTGCGCATCAAGCCACGTAAAATGTTCACGTTGCCACACATCTTGTGCTGGCCTCTCCACTTGCTCTTGCTGTCCGCGTCAGTCGCTTCCACAGGGAACTCGCACGCGCCACACGCAAAACACACGTCCGGGTCGCACTCACGTCCTGCGAAGAAGCATGGGCACGATGCCGACCGGCACTGCCCCGGGTCGCACTTACAGCCAGGGAAACGGTTCGCGCAGTCTTGAGGACAACCACACGCCTTCTCGCAATAGTGGTCTCTTCTCATACAGCTGCAATCTCCGCTGTTGCATGACACACCTTCGTGGTTGCATGGCACGTACTCGTGGTTCGCACCGCGGTCTTTCATGCGCTGATGGCGAGTGCGTCTTAAGTGCTCGTGATTGTTTCCGCGCGCTCCAACTGGTCGGGCAATGTCACGCTGGCCCACTCCGTAACCAATGAGCTCTTCCTCTTCGTTCTCTGCACGCCGTTGACGTAAAAATTCCGCGACATCAGAGCAGGATTTCGTCAACAAAATCGCCGCAATGACGCAAGGTTGAGATCCAAGACTCTTTTCAACCTTTTTCAAGAGAACCTTCTCAGCCGCAGTCCACTCCTTTCCAAGCACGCTGTTCGTCGCTGGATTTTCCGGCAATGAATGAAGCCCTTTGGAGCAGTCTGGACCACACAGTTGGTCAGGAGTGAGCAAGCGAATCCTCTTCTCCATCGTGACTGATCGATACACCGCATCTTGACCGAGGTATTCGGTGACATCACTGTGCGGTCCCCGATTGCTGCGAGAAAATTGGAATTTCTTCTTTCCTTTCAGGCGTTGGGCAAGCACAGATGATGATGCTTTCGTGCTTGCAGCTGTCAAGGAGCGCACTGAGCGGCGAACATTGCTCCCATCGTCGTCGTTTTCGTCAGTGGTTGAGTCTAGTCCATTAGCTGGATCTGCTGCTGGTTCTTCCTCTTCTTTAACCACTTCGTCCGATGGATTATCTTCTTCCTTGACGGTGTCATCACTCTCGTCAATAGTTAGGTTACCAACCTTGGCTTCCATTTTGCGGTGCAGCTTCAGCGATGCCTTCACAGCGGGGTATCTCGGGTCCGTCCGAATCGTTGGGATCGGCTGATTGATTCCATGGTGAAGGCAGTTGTACGCGAAGCATCGTCGACAGAAAAAGTTTTGGTATCGACCAGCCACGGTGTTGTAGCTGTCTCTCGGTGTCGCCTTCAAACCCAGACCGTCATGCTCTTTGGATCCAGGTTTCGCGAAGTGGAAGAGCTCATAATGGGTAGGTGGATGCTCCAAGCGGTCTCGCAACAGTACACCAGACGCTCGCTGTCTGTAGCCGTCGACCAATTTGCGAATGGCATTCTTTTCAGTGTCCGTGTAGCCGCTTTCAACACCGTCTACAACTCGGTCAAGCTCTGTCAAGCGCGCCATCTGACGTTTCTCGCGAACGTTCCGATTGTAGATATCCACGTAGTCCGATTGTGGTTGCTTGAACAGACCTTGCTCTTTCAATACACTGAAGACAGTCGGGTCGCCATTGCACCCCGCCACCACGTAGCGAAGCAAGTACTCTTTGGTTTCGTCATCCGATGCAGCCAGGAACCCTTTCTGACCACCGCCGAACCCTTCAAACTGCTCTTCAAATCGACCATCTGTCTTATTCTCGTCGCTGAATAGCGGCACGAAACGAATGATGGGGTCATCCTCGACGCGAATGGCTCCTCGCGTTCCCATGCAGGTGGTGCTTCGGCTGAGACTGGCGATTTTACTCAGAAAAACCACATGACCAGGCAACACCTCGTGTTCGGACAGTGCAGTGTCACCACGTCCGACAAAGTATCGAGACACTGTGATATCTTTGGGGTCTTCCAGGTTCTTCAAAATCGTTCGCGTGGCAACCTTTTCAAGGCGCGAGATCTGGAGTGGACGGAATGAACCTGATGATGTTTCATGGCGACAGCACATATAAAAAGTAAGCATCCATTTCGCAACGATATCGTAACGCACAGGCGCTTGCATCCCACGCACCAGCAACTGCATCCACTTTTTCTCGATGCTCAGGAAGTCTTGCCAGGTAGGAGCACACTTGCTGACGCGTGTTGGCAATGATGGTCTTGGCTCGACGCAAATGAGCGGCCTTGATCAGAGGCGCTGCTTCTTCCACCAGCGCTTGCACGCGCTCTTCCATCGCGGCTCGATGAGCTGCCTGTTTGCCATGAGTAGTTCAGTAAACAAGCGAGTTCCAAGCCAATCACAAATGCTATCACACAAAAAGAAAGCACCTTACCTCTTTCGATGATCCTGTGATCAGAGAGAGGGGCTGCGGTTGCGCAAAAGCAGACACGACCGCGCATTTCGATGTGAGCACCTGCTCGTTATCGTAGTCGCTCAGCGGAACGTCAAACTGTTTGGCAAACGTGACAGTGATCCCAGGCACATCTTTCAGGATGTTGCTTGGCGCCACGTCAAGCTTCTTGTTGCGCCACGCTGTCGAGTGTAGCACTGAGTCTTTAATCGCATCCGCGTTGTTCGCGAATCGACGTTTGCGCGGTGCACCATCGACGACGTCATCGAGATCCACCATGGGCACGCCCTTACGGATACCGACGAGACGCGGATCCTCTGGTGAACGCGGACTCATGCGCTGTCGCGCTTGACGCAAGCTGCGCGCGCGGGCTCTCTTCGAGTTGCTGCTTCTCGGGCTTGCTGGCACGACTGGTTGAACGGCTTTGCGCAGTGCCACACTCGCCTTCTCTTTCTCTTTGTCTGCATTCGCTTTGTTGATGGACTTGATCTTGGAGATCTCGCGCTCCTGCGCCTGAATGTCCGCGAAGCACACGCTCTGCTCCGTGTGGCGCGAGCGACGACCACTCTCGGTTTTCACGGATGTAGTCCGGGACTCACTGGAAGAGCTGCGCGCCGACTTTCTCGACTTCCTGTCAGAGGAAGAGCGAGTCGATGAGGAGCGCTTTTTGGAGCGGTCACCACGCGTTTCCTCGTTTTCATCCTCACCTTCACCACTTCCACCTGCGTCGCTGTGCTCGCCCTCGGAGTCGATTTCAGCAGGCTCGTTTCTCTTGCGCTTGCTGTTTTCGCGCTTGACGCCCGTCTCGCTGTCGCCGTCCGATTGGGCCGTCATGTCCACAATTTCCTGCATCTCTGTGTCGCCTTTGACGTGCGACTCGTCTCTGCTATTGCTTCGGGTCGCTCTATCTGCACATTGCCAATCCACATCCAAGAAAAGCAGAGAATTGAATAAGTTGGACGTGTTCCAACACACACCTACAGACAGTACTAGCGACACACATGTGGACGCACCTCCCGCCATGCTGCCCGTAGGGTTCTCGTCCTCTTCGTCCGTTTGAAGGGGGAACGCGGCTCGCAATCCACCGATAGACGCGAAGGACCGACGCCCGCACTCTTGCTGCCTTTCTTGCTTGCTGTTTGCTGTCCACAGCCGCCCCGCCAAAAGTGCGCAGGAACCGCGCGCACTGCCCAAAACACACGGCAAAAACGCAATCGGTTTTGAAGGGATAGAGGTGTTTCAAATAGATTTGAAACACAAGCGTTTTAAACTGCAAAAAATTATATTTCTGTATCAAATGAGACAGAATTAATTTTGCATCATTCATTGCACCAAGACTAACTAGATTTTGTTTGTGAAGTTTCACTATTGAAAATATTTCCGAGCTGCTTCACTTTAACCCTAAATGTCACAAATAGGGTTGTGTTTATAGGGATGAAGCTCGGGCTAAAAAACATACAAAAAACAAGATACAGGAATCCCCCCAAATACTGTGACCCAAAATGATGAGCAAAAACATAAAACAAAAGGTTTATGTACAGTACACACATTTTGAAAGGAGTGATGGTCGATTGTGGCTCCCATTCATGTCCAGTTTATTAGTTGTACCAAAGGAGAGTTTTTCCATGCTATGTATGAGCTCGTACATCTCTTCGTCTACGATCTCTGTGTGTCGCCAGCAGTTGGCTATTGCGGCCCTCGTCACCAAATTTCACGCTTCTTGGGCCCACTACATCACCTCGAGGACGTCGAAATTGTACAGAGTCCATTTCTTTCTCCATGTTCTCTTTCTCTACGTCTTCAGCGCGCTCCATCAGCGCATCGAACCTGCCTACAGTGAGACTGTTTTCATCTCGTTGATCTTTGATTTGAAAGCTTGAATGATCCCAGCATCTTGTGGTTGCAGATGCGGCGTGGCGTTTGGAGGAAGCATCTGTATAGCGACGTTTGATAGCGGAGTGGCGATTCTGCGAGAAGACAGGTTGTCTAGAAGCAGAAGAACATGACGATCTGCTTCTCTCATCTCCCTGTTGAACTCCTCAACCCAGCGCACAAAGATCTGGGAATTCATCCAGCCTTTTGGAGCGCTGATGTACTTGATACCGAACTCTTCGCTCGATTTGTTCTTGAAACAGCGCGGCTGTCGAGCCGCCCCGATGAAAAGCAACGGGATCTTTTCAGACCCGTCGGCGTTGCTGGTGACCACCACTGTCAAGCGCTTCTTGACTTTTTGCGTCCTGGAATGGCATTTCTTGATATGTTTTGTTAGAAACCATGCAGAAGAAGTACGCTGTTTCATCCACGTTGTAAATGTCTCTTTTTGCGTACCCGCTTGTTGCTCTCCGAAGCATGGGTCTCTCTTCGTCGACTGAGACGGAACTGACAAATTCTGCTTCGCCTTCTGTCGGTCTTGACTTTAGCCCCTGCCGTACTTGAAACCTGCATAGCCAGCCTTTGGAGAACACAAGATTCTCGAGCGCGGTGTCTGCTGGTACGTTGGGATCTTGCATCAGCTCACCGCGGATTTTATTGCTTTTTGGCGTACTGTAGCCCCAGTGACGATAGGGATCTTCATTGTATCGCATTTGTTGATCCACATCGCTAGGTCAGCTTCCAGTCGAGGGGAGTGAACGTCGTGGCTTGCTTTTCGTGACGGGTTGAGATGTTGGTATCGCTCAGCGTCCTCCAAAACATCATCAAGCGCTGATAGCGCGAGCGGGCGCGAAAGCTTGAACGCTGACGCGGCCCACTCAGAGAGTGTGCGACGAGTCTTCTCGGGGTGCACTTCGCGATGCGCACAATGCGTACTTCTGTCCGTACGACAAGAAAACGCGCGCCTTCTTCTCCACCACCATCTCCTTGCTGTGGCTGGCGAGTGTCGTCGCTTTGCTTTCGCTGTTTTGGCTGGATTGGAAAGGAGGTAGACCACCAAGCTTTTCAAAACACAATCAAGAGTAGTGGTCAAACCTCTGTGGTGAAAATCGGTTTTGAGAGGGTATATGAAGTTGTAGGTCATGGTATTTGGGGGGGATTCCTGTATCGATCGATCAGACTAACGATCAACAACAGTGCTATTGGAAATAGCTGATGTCATCAAGGCTCTCGGCGGTTTCAGTAATTTTATTTGAAAATAATTTATAATTTATGAAGGACTTTATCCCTATGGAAATTGGTCAAAAATCAACATAAAACTCGTATAATTTGGTCAAAATTTTGTCCGAGGGTTGGAGCAGTGACCGAAAACACGGCTCGATATGTTCCTGTTCCTGTTGTATACAATATCAGCTTGGGGAGGATACGATTATTAGCCTAACCCCATCTGGGGTATAATGCCCAAAAGTTGGAGAAATTCGCTCGGCTCTCCACAAAAACAGGTACAAATCAGTGTTGGGGACGGACGGCGCGACACCCCTTCCGTAACCAGGTAATAGAGTTCAAGATCACAAAAATATATTTTCAACATTTGACAATGCTTAAATTTATATCTAAACTTTATAAAAACTATTCCATAAAATATATCCTACAAAGATTAATTCTACGAATTGATAAATGGGTTTATCCCAAAACCTTCAAAAATGCATTTATGGGTATGACCCAAATTTGATTTACCCGGTTACGGAAGGGGTGTCGCGCCGTCCGTCCCCACACTGATTTGTTCCTGTTTCCGAGCGAACTTGAATTGAGAGCTTCCAGCGCATTCTTCAAGATGCCGCCACCAGAGAACTGTAACCCAACAGCCACCATATTCCAATTTTATACGTTGAAATGTATCAGAAATTGAAATTTCTTTACTACGGTTTTGCAAGAGCTTCACTCGTTTTTCACCAGTATTTTACCGGTATACTAGTGGTCATACCGGAGCAAAGGACGAGAAAGTCAAACCGGTATCATGCCGATATAATACCGGTACCAAATTGGAAGAGAAGGGAAGGCCATGTGGTGTTGTCACACATAACGTTAGATTTACTGAGATGGCGATGGCAATGCGCGGCAAGTTGCTGCGGTCGGCGCGCCTGCTGCCCGCGCGGTGGCAGTTCTCCGTGAGCGCGCGTACGGTCCCAATTCTGCAGCTAGTTTCCGGCGCGTGCGAGCTGCCGCATCCACAGAAGCGCTCCACGGGCGGCGAGGACGCGTGGTTCATCTGCTCGAACACGGTCGGCGTCGCAGATGGCGTTGGTGGTTGGGCTCGAAAGGTAATGAATGAGTGAATGATGGCTCTGTCAATCGTTTGTACCTGTCGCGAATGGCGATCGCTGATTGAGCTGTGCCGCTTCTTCTTTGCGTGTGTGAGCAGGGCATTGATTCGGGCGAATACTCGCGAACACTGATGAGTTCGGCGCATTCGGTGCTGGGAGCGGTCGGGGACAAGAAAAAAGACCCGGTGCCGACACCACTGGAGGTTTTGACCTATGCGCACAGGAAAGCAGAGGTCCGTATCTATCAAATTGGCGTTGTAGTCATGCTGCGTGCTTGCTGTGCGCTAATGTCTAATATGCCGTCTTCCTGTTGCGTATGTAATGCGACAGTGTGCTGGGAGTTCAACCGCGTGCATTGTGCAGCTTCATGGTGAGCAAGCTCCAGCAATCGACTGATTTGACTGCGATAAACAAGCACTGCGCTAATGGGAAACTGACCATTGCGACTTTGGATACGAATGACTGCGCAGATGCCTCGCTTCGAACGATCAACTTGGGCGACTCGGGCTTCTTGCTGTGCCGGTTGCAGCCGTCCGCCGACGACGATGGAAACCAGCTGAAGTGGCAGGTCGTGTATGAAGCACCGCACCAGTCGCACTACTTCAACTGCCCCTTCCAGCTTGGCTACAACAACGGTGACTCGGTAAGATAGCATCGCGATCGATTATGTAGTTTGCCGTGCAACATGGTGATGTTCTCATGAAATGTGCATGATTTGATGCAATGTGATTATCGCGCTACAGCCAGACCAAGGGCAGCTCGTTGAGCTGCAGACCAAAGAAGGCGATTTGATCGTGCTCGGCACGGACGGACTGTGCGTGCACCTACCTGATTGGCTTTGTGACTCTGTATATGTGTGGATCTCTCATTCAAGTTCTCTTATGTGTGTTTGAATGGCTCTGAAGGTTTGACAACCTCTACCCCGCGCAGATCACGAGCCTCCTCGACACGGTCTTGCCGCCCGCGCCAGAGATCGACTCGGAGAGCATGGAGAAAGTGGCGTCCTGCATCGCCCACACGGCGCACAAGTCGGCGAAAGGCACGAAGAACAAGACGCCGTTCGCGCAGGCGGCGCGCAAAGCGGGGTACGAGTACATGGGCGGCAAGATGGACGACATCACGGTGATCACGAGTCTCGTGACGTCGTCCTCCGCTTTGTAGGGGGATGTAGGAAGGAAGCTCAATACTGTGCGTAGTTACTTTTTGCAAAGATGAATCTTGGGTTGCTTATAAAGAATTTGATCAAACCAACATTGTGGATTGCAAACGGGGTCATGTAGACGAAGCAGCTATCTGAGTCTCTATTGATCACGCGGCAGTAAACGGTATCTGCACAATCAAAGAAACACGCAGATTGACTATGAAAGCCAAACCTTCTACGTGCATCTGCTCCGCCATAGTTGCTCCATACGGTACAGTTTGTGGATCTCAACTACATAAGAAGATACAAATACAAATGCCTCCCAGGCTTTGGGTCCATTCAAGTGATCGACATCTCCATGAGTGAGCGCCATCCAGAAGCGTGAACGGGGTTCACACCAAGCAAACAGTGCGAGTCCAGCGCAGTACGTGCAAGTCAGTTGGTCGCATTGGCCAAAAAGGGGTCCCGAAAGGTCGCGCCACGTGAGACGAGTGCGGCTGTGGTTGCTGCTTCTGTGCAGTTGGGGACAAGGGCTCACTTGCTTCCTTGGGCTAAAGATAGAATAGCGCCGTCGCTGATCTTGATATATATATGGCAACGCGGGTCATTTGGTGCTCCAGCATGCGCGCGCGCCGAACCTTCGCGCCATGCTGCACCGTTCTCCGGCCTCTGTAGATCGCATGGGGCTTGCACTGTGAGGACTCAGGTTGCCTGTTGTTTCTGTTTTAATAAATGGCACTCGTTCCCTCGACTTGCCAGATCGTGTTCATGCGCTGTCCGCATGAATGAAAGCGTTGATTGCCATCAAGCTCAACCGCTCAAAGCTAAAGGAGCCCATAGCTCGCACCACAAGAGAGTCAGAATGCGGGTACGTGAGTAAGAGTGATCACTCGCGATCGTCTCGTCGCCAAACAACCCGAGCTATAAGGTGAAAGTTAACAAAGCAAATGGGTCGGAAGATCGTTGAGCTTGTCGTAGGCTTGCGCCTGGGCATAGGTGCAGCATGCGTGCGCGGCGGGAAGCCATAGATCGGAGCGCGCGATAGGCAGTGCCGGCAGCTCTCATGGCGCTCAGCGTGATGACGGATAGCCCCCCAATGCCACTTCGTGGCGGAGGAGCAGCGTTGACCAGAATGCCTCAACTAATAACTCTCTCGCAAATGGAGAGCGCTCTTCACTCCAAACGCATCTTCGCTTGGTGCCGCGATCGGATTGATCGATTTGTTCCCGCCTTTTGTCTGTTGGCTGTCTGTTCAACGTATTTACCCTCGTGGTCTTTTTAAAACCCTCTTTCTAGAGAATAAATGACAGCGAACAACGAATGAAATAGGGATTCACAGTTTAATAATGTGTGACGAAACCCTGTGCATTTATGCTTAGAAGGTTTTATGTAATATAGAAGGCGATTTGACTAAATGAACAAAGCAGAAGAGGGTTCGAAAATTTATGTCCAGAAATGATCGCCGACTGACGAGTTGCTCCGACTCTTCTGCTCTAAATCCTGCGTAAATTAATGCACAACCTCTATAAACCAATAACCAGGTGGCCTTTTTGCATTGCAGAAGTGGGTCAATTAGGGTTCGTGGTAACCTTTTACCGATACACGCGCTTCTAAACAGCGAAAAGCGCCTTTGAGGCGCGCTTCTCCACAACCGCAAAGTGCGCCTTTGTTCGTTGTCTCTGCCTTTTCTCTTGCGCAGAATTCCCGCTCCCATCTGTTTCTGATTGGACAAAAACGAGCAAATTGGGAACATAAATTACCTCCTTTCAACAGTTCCCAGTAAACTACTGCTCACACCAAAACAAAAACAAAGAGCACAAAATCCTCACCATCCACACCCATCGAGCCAAAATCAACATCACTTTCACCCATGTACATCCACCCACGAACCCCCATGTACGCCCACACCCATTCCTGTAACTGAACGTTCAGGTGGTAAACTACGGTGGTGAACTGGCGCTTCTGCCCATCCACAAAGTGCTGACAACAGCGCAACAAGGCAACAACAACTGAGGGGCGAGCGAGGGAAAGAGCGAAAAGCAAGAGAGAGTCGAGCCGCGCGCTGGCTTTCCCTGCAAAAAGCAAAGACGCCGTTGCCCGCCCTTACTCACACGCGCCCCCAATACCAGCCGGTACGCGACGCAGCACTCGCAAACCTCTACACTGCCGGTCGCTCATTCTGGGGTTTGCGATTCCTACAAACCACTTGACCAACACCATCATTTGGTTTGGTACACGCGAGCGCCGCAAGCAACAACGCAACGCACGCACAACAGCTTTCTCACGAGCGACTTCCGAGCGCCGCATTCGCCAACGACAAGCGCATCTATCTCTGTGTGTGGTTGTGTGTGTGGAGTGTGATTCATCTCGCAAAACACGGAAAGCAGGAAAACTAAAACAACCAAAGCAGCATGTGGAAGCAGCTCCTCTTCGCAGGGGCGCTCGTGTGCAGCGGCTCCACGACCCGCGCGCTCTTCATCGATGGTACGGGGCTTTTCATGGCTGGCTGCTTATGGGTATCTCGATGGCTTGTTGACTGTGTAAATGCGATTTGCTGTGGTTCATGATTACAGGCTGCCCGACTGGTACGTTCCCAGTCAGTGTGCTCGACGACCCGGAGGTGCACTGCCTGAGCTCGGTGCCGTGCTCCGGCACGTACAGTGCGTCCGGACTTCCGCAGGGCGTTGGCGCTTGCCCATCGAACACAGGCTGCGCGCTCCTGCCAAACAACGAGGCCATCATGGGTTGTGTCTCCGCTGGACGTGGCGACGTCGCGTACGTTAATGCAGACGGTTCGCTCACTCGCGGCGGCAAGGTGATCAACTTGAAATCGACGGCCACTACTACGACGACCGATAGCGGTAGCAGCACCACCACCAGCAACAATGCTAACAACAGCAACAACAGTGGCGCTACAAGCACCACCACCGGCAGCACGACCTCGACTTCCTCGCCAACGGCAACAGTCTCTCCAGGTAACCTCGACGGCGCAGACCTATTGAAATCGGGCAGCACGACGACGTCGGCCATCGGCAGCCAAGACGCTGCCGCCTCTGCCTCCAAGAAGACCGGCTCCTCTGCCGCAGGCTCGTCGGCGGGACTCCGCGGCTCCAAGTCGTCCTCGGGCTCGTCGGACGCGATCCCATCGCCAACGCCATCTCCAACCCCATCCCCAACCCCATCCCCAACACCATCCCCAACACCATCGCAGTCGGTGGAGCGCGTCAACTCCCAGCAGACCCTGAACGACATTGACGGTGACTCCAAGACCAGCAAGGGCGATTCAAGCAGCTCGACTAGTGGCTTCGCGGCCACGTCCATCATCGCTATCGTCGTGGGCTGTTTGGCCATCGTCGCGGTCGTCGCTGGCGTGCGTCTGCTCAAGAAGGGCAAGGAAGCGGTGGTGGAGACCCCCGAGGGTACTCTGGACGCCTACGGCGGCGGCATCACGCCCAAGGAGAACGTCTTGCTCCTGTAAGTTTTATCAAACGAGCAAACGGGTCGGTCGGTTGGTTCGGCTTGGTCGGTGCTGGTGTCTAGAGAGAAGTCGGTGGTGTGTCGACGAAAAACGAAGCGAAGCGGAGTGTCGAGTTGAAAAGAGTGGTGTCAAGAGTGCGTGAATGTGTATGTGGCTGTCATGAGCGAGCGAGAGAGAGAGCGAGCGAGTGAGTGCGTGTGTGGCTGAGTGGTGGAGAAGCCAACCTGGAGAGTTTTGCGAGATGACGAGCAGGACGCAATGAGTAGCTGGTCGTTGTCCCCCAAGGTCCTTGCTTGTCTGTCTGGCGCTCACTACAGTGCCTCCTTTTGCAGCTCGTGTCGCCATCGTTCGTTCCTCGCGCGTGCGCGTGCAGACGTCTTCTTGCCCAGTCCCCCAAGCTGCTGCCCAAGCCCCCGCCCTTGTCAATCGCCTCCTCTAGCGGATTTTTTGTCGTTGTGTAGAAAAAAGAGAGAAGAAAGTTTTGACCTCGGTCGTTCGCTGCGAAGCCCCTGGAAAGCGCGTGTGATCCTCAGAAAACCTCGAACGATAGAGATTAGAAGATACCAAACGAACCAACGGGAATACGCGGTCGACGATCGATGCGCTTGCTTTTTCTTAGCTTCTGCCGTTTTGCGTTGCGTTGAGTTCCCGGTATGACGCTGCTACTCATGGTTCGTTCTTTGCTCTACAGTATTGTCACGCTGACTAGCTTTGTGCTAAAGCCCAATGGATTTGGTGATGCCCAACACCAAAGAAGGTGGTGCTTTGGACGGATTCAACAGCAGTGCATCCTCAAAAATCATCTCGACGCTGTGTTCCCGAGAGATCTCAGGAATCATCTTGACGAAGAAAGGTAGCGAGCGAGAGAGCTCTGGACTGGACTCTGTCTGAAGAATCCGACCCCCCTGAGAAAATCTGAAGCCTCCTCCTTCAGTTTGCAGCAACGAGTGCACGACAGTGCTTGTCGATTATTCTGCACGCACTCTATGGATCGATACAAGCTGCTTCATCTCCAGGTTGGTTGTTGTTGCCACTCATGAGCTTTTGGCACCACTCACGACTGTCCGACCTCTATACAAGATATCAGGTGTCATGAATAGAGGCAGAGGGACTGCGCTGCGCATCCTTGTGCCAGTCAGTGGTCAAGAGAAGAGGGTTGACTGACTTGACTGGCTGGTGGTTTCGCTTCTTCAGCCCGTCAGAATGAACAACAACGGCGCTCTTCGTTGAGAACTCCTCCAGAACTTTCAATCGAAAGAACTTCAACCACCACCAAAGGTCTCGCTCGTCTCGTGTCCCCTGATGAGCTGCAGAGCTCCAACCCAGATTGGAATCAGGATTCAAAGATCGCTTTTTGATTTGCGTCGTCGTCGACTTCAGTCCTTCTGAGCCTGTCTAATAAGAGACAGCAGACAGGCAAATATTGGGTCATCCAGCCACATAAATGCGTTCTTACATGTATTTTATCGTCTGTCTTCTCTCTTCATATCGCTTCTTTTTGCTCCCGAATGCCCAGAACATTCGCTCAGCAGCAGCAGCGTGCGATTTGAGTGAGTGACCGATCAGCTTAGCTCGACTTGGTCTTGGCGGCGGCCTTGGCTTCCTTGAGTGTGAACGTCTTGGCGTCAGTGTCGACCACGCCGTACTTGGCGTACATGGCGGCCATGCGGAAGAACGTCGGGATGATCGGCGCCGCGTTCTTGCGCACGAGCTCTGGGAACGCCTTGGCAAACGCCGCCGTGGCGTCGTTGAGCTTGTAGTGCGGGATGATCGGGAACAAGTGGTGGATCTGGTGCGTGCCGATGTTGTGGCTCAGGTTGTCGATCAGCGCGCCGTACGAACGGTCCACGGACGAGAGGTTGCCCTTGACGTACGTCCACTCCGAGTCCGCATACCATGGGGTCTCTTCGTCGTTGTGGTGCTGCAGAAATTCAATACAATAGAGACGTCTGTTAGCTCCCTGTTGTTGTCATGGATACTGAGCAGTCAATAAACACGCACGACGGGTTACGTACCAAGAACGTGGTGACCACGAGCATCGTGGCGAAGACGAACAATGGGCCAAAGTAGTAGATCGCCATGGTCTTGAAGCCCAGGACGAAGGTCAGGTACGAGTAGAGACCCGCAAAGGCGAAGAGCACGCCGAGCGAGATGATCACGGCAGCCACGCGACGCACGTACATCGCTTCCCACTGCAAAGAGATAGAAGATGGCGTCAAATGGCCAGAACGTGTGGTCAGTCAAGTGTCACGACGGTAGCACGATACAAACAGCGAAACGTGATACACCACCACCACGCACAAGCAGACAGAGCGACTTACCGGGTTGAAGTGGTTCATCGTGCGAGGAGGGAAGCCCGCGAACAAGTAGGCGAACCACGCCGAGCCGAGCGACAAGACCTGAAGCAGAAAGCACAGTTAGTTCGCCACATGAAGCAAGAGATCATGCAGCAAGCATGGTCGTCACAAAGCAGGCAATGAGAAACGCACCAAGTGGCGGGAGATCGGGTGCGAGTCCGCCTCGCGCTGCGGGTAGAAGATCTCGTCCTTGTCGATGTTGCCCGTGTTCTTGTGGTGGTGGCGGTGCGAGAGCTTCCAGGACTCGAACGGGGTGAGGATGATCGAGTGCATGAGCGTGCCAATGCTGAAGTTGAGCACGTGCGAGCGCGAGAACGCGCCGTGGCCGCAGTCGTGGCCGACCGTGAAGAAGCCCCAAAACACGATGCCCTGCAGCAACACGTAGCCCGTGCAAAGTGCGGCGTCGAGCAACGCGTTCGCCTGCAGCAGCGGCAGCTCACGCGCGTAAGCGAGGCCCACAGCGAGCGAGCCGGCGATCGCGAGCGAGCGCACGGTGTAGTAGAGCGACAGGGGCACCGACGCCTCGAAGCACTCGCTGGGCAGCGCGCGCTTGATCTCGGTCAGCGACGGGAACTCGAACGGCGCGTCTTGGGCGCTGGCGGCGGATGTGGACGCCATGGTGATCTCTCTCTCTCTCTTGGTCTCGTGGCCGGAGCGGAAGTGAAGTCATTGGAAGGAATGGCGGGCGGGCCACCGCTGGCAGCTGAGCAGTGGCGGTGCAAGCAAACGACTGAGCAGCGCAAGATCGCTTGCTCAACTTTGCTGAGGATGTACCGTAGAATGCGAATGACTTGGCTTCAGTATGCGGGATGTTACTAGGGCTGGGGTTGGGCTTGTTATGTAACTTCCCGCAGTCGTTCGTTTCCGATTCCCAAAAATGAGTATTAGTTGTTGCAGGTCAAATACAATATAAATTGCCTCTAATCCTAAAAACGGGACATATAAAACGGAAGATATCATCCGAACAAAGAGGCTTATTTTAATCTTAAAATGACACGCTGGCATCTCTTCCTCTATTCAAGACACATCGTTGAGGTTCATCGTCATTGCTATGACATCACTTCTTATGAGCTGAGTCGGTCATCTGATTTACCCAGCATCCACCCATTTCCGACCAATGCACCCCCATAATCGAGTCGATGACGGGAAGTTCTGTCTCCTGAATAGAGGTATTCGCCCACTCCATCCATCAAATTCACAAGAAACGACACTCCAATCACACATCCACGGATGTTTTTCAAAAGTTCTCTTATCGCATGGAAATACAGTACTCCTGGCGTGTCTACTAATTCGCGCGGAAGGGCAGCACCACTTCGTGCTGCAAAATCTCCTCCGCCAGCGGCCGCTGCAGCGGATCTGGGTGCATCATGCTCGCGATCAGGTGCTGCAGCGAGTTCGAGTACTGCCTGTTGAGGCGAAACACACAGGAGCGTAAACATATGAGTCTCTCCAACGTTCAGTTCACAACGACAAAGAGAGAGAGGAAATCGCACCGGAACATGACCAGGTCGCCGTCGCGGATACGCTGCCAGTCTTCGCCGCCGTTCGGCAGCGTTGCCCCAAGCGCCAGCTCGTAAATCGTGGCGCCGAGTGCGAAAATGTCGCCCGCACGCAGGTTCGTGCGACTGCCCTCCATCAGCTCCCTATTTGAGACCAGATGCACAAAAGAAACGCATGTTAGACTCGCTGCACCAACACACGACAACTTTCAAGTCTCACATTGCACGCACCGGCTTAGATATCGGTTGTCGCCCTCGGTGATCTCCATACTGCCGTCCATGTACGCGACTGTACCCAGGTCTCCCAGCTAAGCGCATCAAGCAAAACAAACAAACCCACGCAAGGCCCACATCAGTACAGCACAATACCCAACAGCAACTCAATGGATGTTGTCCATACCTTGTAGATGTCTCCGTCGGCGACGAGCACGTTCTGGATTTTCACGTCCATGTGCACCATTTTCTTGGAGTGCATGTCGTGCAGAGCCTTCAGAGCGACATAGAAACATCAAGCGTCAGCCATCGAAAACTCCAAGCCTCCGTCGTATCATATCGACTACCAAGCATTTTGCCAGCACCTGTGCGATGTGACAGAGCACTTTGCAGAGCACGGCTTCGGGGATGTGGTGGGGCTTGAACTTGTCGAGAAAGCCGCCGAGACTGCAGCCGCTGCAGCTCTCCAACTGGATGTACAGCAGGTCGTCCTCGATCCACGCGTCAAAGTACCGCACCAAGTGTCGACTTGAGCTCAGCGCCGCCAGCGCTTGGACTTCTCGCAGGGCTCGCTCGCTGTCGAAACGCACATGTGATTTCAGATTAGTACTCTGCGGTTCAAGAAACCTTTGAGTGACCAAGATATAGAGGACGTACGTGTCGGCTTTGCCTCGAAAGTGACGCTTGCTCTTCTTGACCGCGTAGACCCAGCCGTCGATCTTCTTCATGCACTTGAACACTTTCGAGAACGAGCCCGAGCCGATGAGTTCCAGCTCGCTGAAGTCCGCCAGGTACTTGGAGAACGGCGCAGTGTTGAGTCCACTGCCCCAGGTCGCTGGGAACGACTGGCGCTTGCGGTTCGAGCGCTTCTTCTTCGAGTCCGACGCGGGGATCGGCGCAAACGGGTTCACAAACGACTCCATCGCGAGAAAGCTGGTCTTGCTGCTCGTGCCCTCATTGCTAATGGGTGTGATGCAAACGTAGGATTAGGCACTAGGCATGGTGTTAAACATATAATACGGATATGCAACGTACCTGTTGGGTCGAGATCGCCGCTTGCCAGGCAAGAAGCTCTTCGCGGGTGTCTCTGTAAATTTGTGCGGCGTGGGCGGCAGGAAATGTCGTGGGGAGGGCATCGAGTCGCTCGAGAAGCTCGGCGGCGGTTGCACGCCCAAGCGGTGGGTGACGTCCATGTGCGTCATGTCCTGCGTCAGGTTCTGCACCTCTTCTTCGCGGATCCGGTCGACGCCAAAGCCAACCGCATCGTCGTCGTATTCGTCCTCGTTGCGTCGCTGGCGCTTCTTGAGTGGCGAAGGTGTCGTCGGGTGCGACAGGTGCATCACGGGCTGGTCGAGCGGCGTGAGGAAGTCCATCTCGTCCTGGCTGTACATGCGGCTGAAATGCGGTGCCGACAGGTTCTCGAGAAAGAGCCCCTGCTGCGAGCTGACCACAGATCGTGCATACGCTCCGCCACTACCAAAACCGCCTGGAATCTCGTTTGGCTCACCGTCAGGCTCACTTCGCTGGCTGGAAAAGTCGATCTTCTTTGGCTTTGGCTGGTGGTTGAACGCGACTTCGCTGGTCTGCGACGCCGAGTTGCCCTCGCTGCTCTCGTCGTCCATGCCGCCCGAGCTGGACGAGTCGTAGTCAATGCGCTTCGTCACAGGCTCAACATCCACGCCCGCGATCCGACTCGCGGCCGCTGGCTCGCGCTTCTTCCGTGCCGTCTCGCGCACAATGTCCCTGTGGATGGATGTTAAGAAAGGGGCGTACGAAGTGAGTATGCGTTTTAATGGTCCAACTAGCAAGCGCAACGAGTGAACACACTGAGCGAAGGCATTCGTAGACATACTGTGCAAAGAAGTCGTGGATCGATCGCTGCTTCTTCGTGGTCGCAGGTGGCGGCGGCGGCGCCTGTGCGGATGCTCCTGCCGGCGCTTTCTCCTGACTCGCCGCGGCGGCTTGGCGCGCTTTGCTGCGCATGGCACTGACCAGCATGAGGGGGTCTATCTGAGGGCTTGCTTGTGCTTGCTGTCCGCAGGCTCTCGGTCTCTTGCTCTCGCAGCTGGGTGTGGATCGCCTAGCGTTATGTGCTCGCTCGTTGTTGCGCTTTTGGTCTCTTCTCGTTCTACTTCAGCATCCCCATCATCATCGCTCTCAAAGGGCTTTCCTTTTCCCGCCTTTTTCTTCCAAGCTCACCCGTAAACCTCTCCAATACGATTCCAACTGCAAAATCTCTTTTGAAGGGATAATATTTAATACAGGTTAGATGCATCGAATATTCATCAATTACTCTACCAAATTGAACAGGACATTAAATTACAAGTCAACTCAGCTTTTCCCGCCAAAATCACTCGCTCGGTAACCCCACAGTAACCGTGAAAGTGTAACCGGCGTGACACAATACAATACGCGACTTGCCATGAAATGGGTTCACTCTTCATCATGGTCATTCATTGCTGCTTTGACTTGCGGAAAGGCAGCGCCGTCGTGAGCTTCGCGAGCACTGCGGCTGCTGCTGCTGGTGGCCGCTGCTGGAACGCAGCGCTGAGGATGCTGCGACGGCCCCTGGCCTCCTGGTCGGCAAGCTGCTTCGCGAGCGCCACCTCTCGCTCCTTCTCCATTGCTTCCAGGCGCGCGGCCTCTTGCTGTTGATGCAGCTTCTCCTGCTCCTCGGCTTCCAGCTGGTCTTCGTTGACCACCATGGCGATCAGATCCTGTACAATGTATAGATGGCATCGCCTCAGTGATGATCACAGTGGCGTAGCTCGCATCAGATGATAGCTGGTAGCAAAACGCACCTGAAGCCCTTTGCGATCGCCGACCACGCGTGCAGGGAGCTCGCCGTCGTCTCCTTTGAACTTGCTGAGCAGCGCTGTCTCCGCGTACAGTTCGCAGATCTCGCACTGCCGGAACACTCGGCAGAGGCGACACGCGCCAGCAAGTACTTCGTGGGTGTCGCCGCGTCCGAATTTGCTGTGCGAGCGCTCGAACGCTGCGAACTGCCGCAGGATCGTCGCGTTGTCGGCATCCGCCTGGATCGCGCGCAGATAGTAGTCCTCCAGCACACTAGCAGTATATACACAGACAAGAGGACAATGAAGAGTTAGCCTAGATCTTCTCAATGGAACACTTCATGTTCTTCCACGTACCTCTCGTGACTCGTCGGAGGCACGACGACCATCGTCGCGTCATGGGTACAATGCACGGAACCGACGCAGCCGACGGTCTTGAACGCCGAGTAGACGCCAAACACTTCGACCTCGGCCAGATGCAAAAAATTGCGGTTCTGCAGCTGGATGCGCACGTACTGGCCAATCGTGTTGGCGGTGGGGAGCACCCACTCGGTCATGCGCTTGTTGTCTTTGAAGAGCTCGAACGCGCCAGACTGGACTTTCGCAGCACGCAGGCTACAACATTGTCGAATAGCAAATACTTAGTGCCATGGGATCTTTGATATTGTAACGCAATGGCGTCGCCACCTTTGTACCCTTCTTTGCCTTCGAGGTCCTTGAACGGGAACTCGCTGACGAGGATCCAGAACGGGAACAAGCGGACGGTGAACTCGTCTCGCCCTTTCGACGGGTTTAGAGGTTCGTCCGTGCGGTTCCAAACCTGAGGGACATCCACCACCAGGTCAGTCTCATAAGCAATAACCTTAGAGAAAGTTCGGTGCACTGGCATGCCGTACCCGAATCCGCTCGATGACCGCCGGTTGACCGAGATTCACCTCCCACCACGGCTTGTCCTCGAGCTACAAAGATATATACCAGGAGACCAGGGTGAGTTAGTAGCAAACCTAATGGAGCTAGGTACACGGCTCTAGTCAGAAACTCACGTGCGTGTGGATGCAGGCGGCCAGTTTGCCTCCGACGTCGCCGTTCACTGCCATCTGCGCGTCCTGCTCGTTGTAGACGCTCATCTGGCGGCAGGGCTTCCCAAACGCGACGTTGTACGGCTCCACGTGCAGGCACTTCAGTAGCTTTGGCTTGGGCAGGAACAGCCGCTTCTCATTCATTCGAGGGACATATCATCAGTACAAAGTCGCCAACTACTGTTAAGATCAATGCTTCAAAACCGGTTTTCTCACCGTGACTGCGTGGCCCGTGCACCCATTCTGGTTCCTCCCCCACGTATAGAGCTCTCCGTACGCCGAGACCGACGCTGTGTGGTTCACGCCGCAGGAAACCTGGCGAATGCCCACTCCATCGAGCTCCGGCACGAGTTCCCAGGTGCTGACAAACCTCCCCAGTGGAGTCGCACCGCCACAGACAAACACCTGGCCGCCCAGCAGCTTCTTGCTGCCGCTCTCAAAGTCCGACGCGATCTCTGTGCACACGATCGAGTGGGTCGAGCCGCAGGAAACCTGCCACACTTTCACTTTCTTCTTGGTCACGAGCGCACGCACCAGAGTGGGGACAACCACGGCGTCCGTGACATTGGGGCCGAGGCCCAGGCGGCCGCCGTTCGCACAGCCCCACATGAAGAGCTCCCCATCTGTGGACACGGCGCCTGTGTGTGCTGCGCCACAGGAGACCGACCGGACCTTGCGCTTGCCTGGGAACTTGACGAGCAGCGGGATCGCGGAGAATTGCTCGTACTTGTCGTCGATGATGCCGACGCCCAGTTTGCCAGAGACAGCCGAGCCCCAGGCGTAGAGCACTCCATCGGAGCTGATCGCAGCGCTGTGCGAGTGTGCGCAGGAGACAAACCGGATGCTCACGTCCTAGAAAAATGAGGAAGAACCGGCGTATAATGAGAGAAATTGGTTCCAATAGCCAAATGCGACAGAGCTCTGGTGTTAAGGACAACAGAGCGAACCTGAAAGGCCTGGACGTGTTGGGGGTGGTCGCTGTCGTAGTAGAGCGTGCCAGCTTCATCCTGTTGAAGCCCGAGGCGGCCAGTAGCCCCGTTCCCCCACGTGTACATCGAGCTGCGATAAGGGCAATTGTGAGTGAGGTCCCTAAAGCACTCGATTTCGAAATACTAGGCTGAAGACAGAGAACTGCTTTACCCATCGTGCAGCAACAGCGCGACGTGCGAACCTCCAGCTGAGATCCCCGCGACAGCCTACCATTTTGCACAATTTCTCTTTGTGAGAACCAAACTCTCACATTCTTCAAAACCAGTTTATCAAGAAAATTCAGCAGCAAGATACTCACCGCCCCTCCTCGTGGGGAGTGCAGTGGCGGACCTCTAGTCGGCATAATCCAAAAGAAGGAATAATGATATTCGAGAAACGAGTGAAATTGGTTTGCTATGGCATCTTACAAAGGGGGAACATGGTGGCGTGTGTAAATGAAGCACGTACCTGGACGTGATGCCACTCAGCTGGATGCTGAGATTGCCGCCGCGGGTCGTGTACTCGGGCGTGACGTCCTCCATCTGCACTTTCCGTCGCGCCGCTTGGGTTTCAAACGCGTGGCCCTAATATTTGTTCGACAATGTTATAAAACACGATACGAGTGAGTCTTCAAAGGTACACTTGCAATAGACAAAAGGCAGAACTTGTGTACCGCGCGGTGGATCTGGTCGATGAGTTTCTGCGTTTTCTGCTCCTCGGCTTTGGCTTCCCGCTCTTCTCGTACTACTTTAAGCTCTTCCCACTGTGACATTACGACACACACACGATCTACTTTGGTTAGGTCGGAACTGTCCAAACCACCATGTGCCCACAACACGCATACAAGAGCACGTACGTCTTTGAGCATCTTGTCCTTTTCCTGATCCTCATCAAAGCCAGCCAATAAAAGATGTTAAAAGGTGAAAACACAGAGCGGCTGCGATTTATTTTCTACACAATAACATGCCAAGGTTACCGGCTGCAGCAGCTTGCTGTGCTTGTCGAGGCTGTATGTCTGCGTCAAGACAACACCACAATGTAATCAGCTTGAGCCATTTCCATAGCAAAAAGACTCGAAGCCTACACTCCACTTACTTTGATGAGCTCTTCCGAGGCTCTGAACGCCTGATGACCCTCCTCTCCCTTGAGCTCAACCTCCAGCTCAAAGCACTCGCCCAGCGTCAGAATGAGGTTCATCTTCGTGATCCGCTCAAGCTCGAGGCCTCGAAGCCACGCCGACTGGAGCATCGCTTCGTAGTCGAGTTTTGGCACCAGCACTTGCTCCATGAACAAGAATCGCGTGGCGTTGCTCGGCGGCAGCTCCCACACGTTGTAGTACACGACGACGCACTTAAGTCTGAGCAAAGAGGAACAGCGAGTACTTAGTTTTGCATTGGTGCATCTCGAACGGCTCACAGGTAGAACCCACAGCTTCGTCGTACCTCTCATAGCGCTCGTTCTCTTCCTGTTCACGGAGCTGTACTTCAATCAGCTCTTCTTCGCGGGCTTCGACTTCCGGGTCTTTCATGCCTCGAAGCTGTAATATCACAAAGAATTTCAACATTGTTGACGCGCAAATGAACCAATTTCCCATATTTTACAAAACCACTACTCGGTTACCTGAATGGGGGTTGCCATTTTCTGCATCGCCGATCGCGCCGTGACTTTGGATTTTACGATCTCACTCGTTCTTTCGCCATCAAGTGAGTCTCCACCTCGCTGTTGTTTCTTCTCATCACCGTCGTCCTCTGAGTCGCTTCCACCAAGGTCAATCGCCGGTTTCTTCATGATCGAGTCCCACGACATGCTGTTGTCCTTGCCGCCCCACGTGAGAACACTCCCCGAGCCTGTGACGACAAACGCGACGTTCTCTGAGATCGCCGCGTGCACGATGCCTCGTCCCCACAAAAGCCCCGTGTTGGTCATCAGTTTTGTGAGACGGAATCGCAGACTGCGCACAAACTCGCGGTCTTCAAAGAAAAGCTTCGCGAGCTCTTCATTCTTCGTCGCATCCTCCTCTTCGTCCTCCTCACCGTCTTGGTGGACACTCTCGAGCTGCTCGACCTCGGACTCGTCTGTTCTGTCGTCACCTGCATTGCCTTTATTGGTTTCCGCTTTGGCTTTCTTGTCACCAGATGCTGAGCTGTCTTCGTCACCTTCGTCTCTTCTGCCGCCAAGCTTCATCTTGAGCGTCTGTAGGGTCTGCCTGTTGAGTTTCGGCGGACTCTGGAACTTCCAGCGCTTGTTTTCCGGTCGCCGGCGCACGAACTTGGACAAATCGCGCTCTTTCGGCTTGTTTTCCTCCAGTTTCCGCAGTTTTTTCTTCTTCTGCACCAGTTTCTCGTCAATACCTCCAGTTGCTTTGGGTTTCTTCTGTTTCTCCAGCTTGACTTCAGCAGTAGTCTCACCTCCAGCAGCACTCTCCTGTAGCTCCTGAGGCTTTGGATCCACACGAAAGGACCATATCTCGCTCACTTCCTTGAACCCTGGGAAAAGCTCTTCATCACGCACCACAGGCTCGCCTACAAACTGGTTGTACTTGCCACTACCAAAGATGTACACTTGCCCTGCGGCATCCAAAGCCGCGGCGAGTTCGTCCTGTGCGCGCACCGTCGCTTTCTTCCCCAAGAGCTCTCGGCGCTGCTTCTCACGCTGTTTGTGCAGGAATTTCTGGGCTTCTGCGAGCACGAGGGCCTCGCGGGCTTCCTCTTCGTCGAGCACTCTCTCGAGCATCTGCTGGAGCTTCCAGGGCGTGGCGTATTTGGGGATCTCGACGCCGCGCTTCGTGAGCTCCTCGCGCACGTCCGCGAGCCGGACCCACATGGCGCGGAACTCCTTGTAGTCGATGAAGCCGCTCTTGTCCTTGTCGAACTTTTTAAAGATCGCCTCCTGCTTCCCGTCGCTTACGTCCATGCCAAAGTACTCGAGCACATCGGCGAACTCGAGCTCGTCGATCTGGCCTGTGCCGTCTGTGTCGAAGAGCTCGAAGGCGTCCTGCGGCGAGAGCAGACTCGACGGAGAGAACCCGAGCGTGTTGCCCGAGACCGGGTCCACGGCGAACATGGCCATCTTGAACTCGTTCAGGTCGATCTCGCCGCCGCCGTCCGTGTCGCACTTGCGGAAGATGCGCATCGCCTTGGCCTCCGACATGGTGATGCCCAGGTCCGGCAGCTGTTCGCGCACATTAAGAGTCTGTTAAAGCTTGAAAATTTGTGGACTCTGGTAGATACTGGATAGAAGACGCACCATTGCGAGGAATTCTTGCACCGAGATGTTACCGGAGCCATCTATGTCGTATTTCCTGAAGAGCTCCTCAGGGGATAGCTACAGCAATACAATCAGCAAGTGCAGTCCATATCAACCAACAAATTGACAACTTGATAGAGCCTAGAGTCGTAGAGAGGAGGACAACAACAGTGTCCACGTTCGTTCGCGTACCTTGGAGAGCAAGGTGGACACTTTCTTGCTCTCGGCCTCGAGTGCCTGCTGCTCGTCCAGCGGCTCATTGTCGCCGCCATTCGCGTACCGGTCGATCGTGGCGTCGTCGTCGCTGTCGTCGCTGTCGGCCCCAAACAGGTCGAGCGAGTCCTCGTTCTTCTTGCTCTTGGACTTGAGCTCCTCCGGTTTTGGCTGGTACTTGGCTCCTGAGCTGCCGGCATCCGAGCTGTTGGCACCGGACGAGAGCTCGGGGCCGCCCTCGGCGATCTTGCTCGATGACGGTCGGCGCGTGCGGCCAAAGAGCCCCATGGACCTGTGGCTCAAAAGTTATTAGACATTGGTTTCAGAGAGAGCGACGAACTGGGATGATAACACACGGATACAAATAGGCTTTGTGGGGCAAATCGCTCAGTTTATTGTGAGGTGTTTATGGCTTTTTCTTGGCTTGCTCCTTCTGTGAACGGGTGTGCATGACGAGCAATCTGCTGCTGATGCTGCAGTTAACTTGGCTCTGTTGATCCAAGGACCAGACGTAGATTTCATGTTTCTTTGCTTTCTTGGTTTGAGATGGTGGTGTCGACTCTTGGAGACACTTGTCCTGGTGGTGGGGAATGAATTCGCTCAATAGTGTTTGTTGTGCAGCTCTGGATGGGGAGGCTTCGCAATGCCGAAAAGTTAGAGCGCTGGCCCCAGGCGGTCGAGCACCGAGCGCTTCTTGGTCTGGTTCTCGCCGAACGACTTGGACGCGCGCGAGTCGTCGCCGCGTTTCCGGGACGACCCCGACTTCTTGCGCTCGCCCACGTCATCCTCGTACTCGATGCGGCGCTTGTCGCTCTGGTTGCGCGAGTTGCCGCCGCCGCCTCGGCTTCCGCTTTGACTGGCAGAGGACCCGGCCGCCGCTGCGGACGACGAGCCCTTGTTGCCCTTCGATGATGACGACGTGGTCACCACGCGACCACTTCCGTTGCTCTTCTCGCCCCCGCGCTGCTTTCCCTCACGTCCCTGGTCTCTCTCGACGCTTCGTCTCTTTCTCTTGTCGCCACGCGCATCGCCCGAGTTGTCATCATCCCCGCGGCTGCGCTTGGACGATTCTCTGTCACGTCCGCCTCTGTCACGCGCTCGATCGCGGTCGTCATCGCGGTCTCGTCCTCCTCGCTCGCGTTCCTTGTCTCTCGGTCGATCTCCACGATCCTTCTCACGGTCATGATCTTTCGTCGATGAGCTTCGTTCACCAGACCGCTTGGCTCCAGAGGACGATGATGACTCGCCCTTTCGTCGAGACGAAGCCTCATTCGAGGAGCGGCGTCTCGACGCCGAACGCGAGCGACTGCGAGTCGAACGTGAGGATGGCCGTTCACGCTCCGAGCTCCGGTCACGTCTCCCTGAAGGAGACGTGCTTCTCTTGCGCGAGCTGCCGCTACCACTGGCGTCGTTCTTCCAGCTGGAAAGCGCTTTCTGGGCGTACGAGCTATCTCCTGACCGGGCACTGCGGTCTCCTCCATCCTTGCGATGCGTCTCCGAATCCTCTGTAGTGGCTTTCACAGGACTGCTTGACACAGTGCGCTGCTGTTGTTCGGTTTCACTCTCGCTATGCTCGTCGTTCTCTTCCAAAAAGTCGAGATCGATCGCAGGTGCGGCAACCTGGTCCACCTTCACATCTTCAACCATCGACTTTGGCTCTTCGGGTTTCTTTTTCTCGCGATCACTCTGAGCTGTGGACGACGATGGTCGAGAACTGCTGCCTCTGGTGTCGCGCTCCGATTTCTGAGGAGAAGACGCTCGGGAGCCGCTCTTGCGCTCCTTTCGATGATCACGACTCTCGCTGCGAGAGCGTCTCGCTCGTGAGCTGTCACGTGCTTGATCGCGATCTGGTTTCCGACTGCGCGAGTAGCTCCGGCTGCGGCTTCGTCCTTGCTCAGATTTTCTCGCTCGACTGCTACCACCTCCGCGGCTGCGACTTCTGCTCCTTCCCTGTCTGTGCTCGCGATCTCTGTTGCTCGACGATCTCCCATCAGCCCCCTTGCTATCGCCTCCACCGGCACGATTATCACCACGGTGCCCATCTTTCCCTAAGTCTCTTGAATCAGATCGGTTGCGCCGTTGGTCGTCATCTCTTCCTCGAGGTGGGAATCCGCGGTCTCCTTCAAACCACATCCCACCACCTCGACCGCCACCTCGGCCGCCACGACCACCGAATGGAGGCATTGGGCCGTCGAACCAAGGAGGCGGAGGACCAAAGTAGTCTGGGTGTCCAGGAGGTGGCCCAAAGTAGTCCGGGTGACCAGGAGGAGGGCCGAAGTATCCGGGAGGTGGGATACCTCCACCGCGTCCGCGTCCGCCCTTCATGCCTCGTGGGCCTCCAGGCCCTGGGAATCCCGGACCATCAAACCAAGGCTGCGGGGGGCCATCAAACCACGGTCCTGGAGCACGTGGTGGACCATCGAACCAAGGATCCTGTGGTGGAAATCCCATTCCAGGACCTCCAGGACCACGCGGGGGTCCCATCCACTGCATCGGGTGCCCAGGAGGTCCTTGCATGTGGGGCGGAGGCTGCTGTAGCTGCATGTGTTGCTGGTGGAGTCGATCGGCTTCGTTGCCCTTGCCTCCTGTCGAATCTGATAACCCAGTTGTCGTCGACTGCGCGTCACCGCCGTTCATCGACACATCGCTCGATTTTCTCGATGGAGCTAGTTCTTCCGTTTTTAATCCCCCTTCTTCTTTCGGCAATGGCGGAAGTGGAGGTCCACCCGGTGAAGGTGCAGGCGCCTGCGGGGGTGAAGCTTGAGCTGCGCTTGTCTGATGGGCTTCGTCATTCTCGTCCCCTGAACCAAAGATATCGCCACCGAACTCGTCTTCTTCTTCCTCTTCGTCTTTCTTTCCCTTCTTAATCTCTAACGTCGCGTCTGCGCTCTCACCCGAACGTCTTCCGGCGGTGCTCACCGCCATCTCCGCTTTCTGCTTGGCAATCGCTTTCTCTTCGGCATCTTTCACGAGTTGCTCGCGTTCTTGTTGCTCCGTGCGTGCGCGTCGCAAGAACTCGTCCACAGACGTTCGCAAAACCTTGTTTGGAAGAAGCTGCAAGAATGGGAAAAATAGACAAGATAGCAGGATTTGGTGAGTAACCATTTTCAAAACTGGACGCCTCAAATCAGCAAGAGCTTCCTTCTCGTACCTTTTCCGGCGACATGTTGGTCGTGTTGCAGAGCGGGCACGTCAACTTCTTCTCAATCAAAGCCCCTCGAAGACACTCGTCGCATGCCGACTGTGTTGGAGAAAAGAGGAAATGGTCACAACAGAGTTAGAAATTGATCAGACTCGGCAAACAAACCCAATAGAGCAAGCAAATGGAGCAGAGCTGGTTCGTACCTCTTGGCAGCAGGGGATGAGCACCGCGTCGTTCATCAGGCGCTTGCAGAGGGGACACGCTAAGTGATCAGGAGGGTTTGCAATGAATTGATCAAGGGTTGCCGAGCCGCCCGATTTGGCCATTAATTTAGAGAAATTTTTATTCTGTGGTTCTATCACAGCTAATCCCCCCCACGGAGCATTCACTACCGTTTTACCAGCTCCTACCGGAATTTCGCTCGGGTCATTCACGGCTTTCATGAAAGATTTCGGGATGCCCGTTTTCTTTTTCACGCGGTGCTGGTCGTACTCCGGGTCGCCATTCGTGGGGCAATTTTGAATGTAATGGCCCGGGGTCCCGCAACGGTAGCATACATAGTTCGGGGGAGGGTTGCCCATTACCTGATTCGGGTTGTTGTGCATGCCGGGCGGCCCACTCATCGGTCCCCCGCGACCGCGACCGCCAGGTCCACCAAAGTCTCCACCTTGGCCACGACCACCCATCGGACCGCGACCACCGTTGAACCCGCCGCGTCCTCCTCCACCAGGCCCGCCGCGTCCACCAGAGTAGTAGTTCATCACTTTGTCGGCGTTGCTGCCGCCGGAAGCGGTCCACGTCTTGTTCCCCAAACGTGCGCCGCGCATGTCCTCCGCTTGCTCGTGGATAGACTGCAACGCCGCGAGCTCGTCTTCCATCGTTTGGGCTCCCGCAGGTTCGTCGCTCTAAAAAAAAGAAGAAACACATAGAAAGCATCACAACACACATAAACAGTTAGGATACAGTCCAAATACACCATATACATACACACCATACATCCACACAGCACGTACCATCGTCGTGTTCAAGGAGGCGTTCGCCATCGCCGCATTCAATGGCGCTGACGGGACGGGCATCGGCACACCCATCGGCAGGATCACCGGCGAGTGCTGCGCCACAGGAACAGGCGCCGCGGCCGCTGCAGCTGCTGCCGCCTCCGCTTTCATGCGCGCCAGCAAGCCACTGCCTGGTTGCTGGCTGGGGATGCGCTTGACCGTGACGCTCGTGTTGCGCGGGAGTTGCATGTTCTCGTCGTCGTACACTTTGCCATTCTGCGCGTCCGTGATGACGAGGTCAAAGTCGAGTCCTTTGTTGAGCTTCTTCTTGTCGATGATCGCCTTCTTCAGGTCCAGCACGCGGATGACCGTGCCGGCGAACGTCACCGTGTCGAACTCCTTGGCTGACTTGAACTTGAAATGGATCGACATGGCGGATTTGGCGCGCTGTTGGTTTCCCTTGTTTCTGTTTCTGGCGCGCGCTTCGTACGCAGACGCAGAGAGCGAGTGACGCGTCAACCAGACGTGTAGGGGGATGAGAGTTACGCGCTTCGCGAAGAGATCCACAGACACACGCCCACAAACAGAGACGTTCACGCACACGCGGGGCTTCGCTTCTTCCGCCTGCTGCTTTAAAGCTTGTTGGCGCCGTCGTCTGTCGCCTTGAGCCGCCGCTTCGCTTCTCAGGAAATGAGGAAATGGCAGCGGGGAGCGTTTTTTATTTTTTATTTTGCAGTGCCGGTTGGTTTCTGATCGCCACATTTTCACCAATCAATGAGTGTTTGCAGGAAAAATGGCGAATGATGTTGGCTAAAATTGTTGATAAATGTTAATTTTTCGAGAAGTGAGCGGAATTTTCTTCGAAACTGCAGTCTGAGAGCGTAATTTAAAAGATAGATTTCAGAAACGACGGGATTGTAATCGAGTGGACAACGGTACCGCAGTTGGGAAAGTGATTGGAGTTGACTGGGAATGAGGAAAACGTACTTTATCGAGTGTATACCGTAAATGCTGAGGTGTGCGACTTTCTTCGAATGGACTCGCACAACGGACGGCTGGCGAGAGATCTTTATGAGATGCAATGTACAGTCAGCCTGGTTGAGTGAGGAGCTAGCTAGCTGCCAATTACTCACCCATTCCATTTGTTAGGCTCCAGCTCTGCTGGGAAACCCTTTGAGGACCATGGGTATCACGACTGCTCAGCATCCAATGCGTGCTTGGATTGTACGAATGGTGGCAAGGAAGGAAGAAGGTCGCATCAACCAAGAACCACTCCACTCCAAACCAACTTCATTTAATAAACCAAGGTGGAGGTTGCCAACCCCAAGTCGTCAATCCATGCTGCCACGTGCCAAAGCAATCAAGCAAGTGTTGCCTGCCATTAAGTCACAGATTTCAATGCTCCAAGTCTCTCGTGCACATGACAACATGAACGAACTGTGATGCTCAGTTTCATAAACTGCACAGATGTCACCCACCCACCCACTTTCCGTCCGTCTAGCAGTGACCCAAAGATCTGATTCGTACTTAGTCGACCCGCTCGCTGTACTTTCTTTCCCGCGACCGCGGGCGGACGATTTGAATATCCAAACCTGAATGAACCAAACTGGACAGCAGCAATAAGAAAGCCACACACCCACCAGCACATCCATTTGGCTCTAGCCAGCGCAAGACGCCCAAGACGCCCAAGACGCCCAAGACGGAGTGATGGTGCTGGAGACCCAGGTGGACGCGGAGCTGGCGCTGCTGCGGAGGCTGCGCGCGCGCCGCAGCGAGAAGGAGAACGCCTTCGAGAGCCCGTCCGCCAAGCTGCGCAGTTCTGCGGCGACGACCGCCACCACCACGACCGCGACGTCCTCTTCGCCGTTGACGCGGCCGACGACCCGCTCGAGCCTCACCAGTATCGAGAGAGAGCAGCGGCTCGTGGAGCTGCCGCCCAGTGTGAACACACAGCGCGCATCCTCGCCAGGGCTGACAGCAACGCCGCTGCTCTCACGAACGAGAGCAACGACGATCGGACTCGTCCGACCGATGGAGAAGACCACGCGCCAGAGTGAACATCGAATCGTGGAGAATAAGAAGCTGCAGGAACAACCGGAACAGGAGCCACAGACAAAGCAGCAGGTGCAGCACAAACCGCAGCAGCTGGCACAAGTCCCCGAGAGGATCTTCGAGTGCGTGCTGGACGACGAAGGGTTTGTCACGACACGATGCTTCATCAAGGGCAAGTTCCTGGGCAAGGTGTGTAGAATACACTGCCATACGCGTGGTATATGTGTGATATGTGGGGTCTTAACTTTGAGCCTCTTCTTTTGTTGTTGGGAATGTAGGGCGGGTTTGCACGCTGCTACGAGATGACTTGTGAAGAAACTGGAGTCAAATACGCGGGCAAGATTGTCGCCAAGAGCTCGCTAGTCAAGCCCAAGGCCAAGCAAAAAGTCAGTCGCCAGCTTTCTTTCCTACCTGCGTAGGCAATGCTCAATTATGAACTGACGTGTTACATACTATACATTTGTTTCAACTGTTTCTTAGTTCACGTCAGAGATCAAGATCCACAAGTCCCTCAAGCACCGCCACGTTGTCCAGTTCGAGCACTTTTTCGAAGATGCGGAGAACTCGTACATCCTGCTGGAGCTGTGCAGGAACCAGGTAAGTTTGTCTGGCAATCTGTCATTCCAGGCAAAATCGTCTACCCCGATTTTTCTAATGTTAGTTGTGACTTCTCGTTGAAACAGTCATTATCAGATTTGTTGCGTCGTCGCAAGCGGCTTTCAGAGGGCGAAGTACGATTTTACATTCGGCAGCTCGTCGAAGGTATCGAGTACATGCACAACAACCTGGTGATCCACCGCGACCTGAAACTCGGGAACTTGTTCCTGACGTCGGACATGGAGATCAAGATCGGCGATTTCGGACTGGCGACGAAGTTGGATAATCTCTACGACCGCAAACGCACGATGTGTGGCACGCCCAACTACATTGCCCCAGAGATCCTCAATGGACAGCGTGGGGACGGTCACAGTTTCGAAGTGGACATCTGGTCGACTGGCGTGGTCATGTACACGCTGCTGGTGGGTCGCCCACCATTCGAAACAGAAGATGTTAAAGACACGTACAAGCGCATTCGCGCCAACCAGTACGGATTCCCCGAAGACACGGATGTATCTGAGAGCGCGCAGTCGCTGATTCGAAGTATTCTGAGGGGAGAGCCACATCTGCGACCGTCTTTGAAGGCGATTCTTGCGCATCCGTTTTTCCGAGATGAGCCAATTCCGACCACTCTGCCGAGGACAGCGCTGTTAATCACCCCGCCAGATTGCAAGAGGAAACCACGGACGTCTGCTGAAAAGGCAGACAGAGCAAACAATGCGAATGGGGCAGATCCATTGCGAGGGACTCATCCAATCCCTCTGGCGCCGCGAAGGTATCCTCTGCGGAGTCGAGACGTGAATGTACGAAGTAGCACCAGCAGAGATAACCAGCAGGATGAGAACAGAGTTCCAGCGTACAGTGGAAGCAGCGCCAAGCCCGATCTCAGACATGAAGGAGCAGGAACTTCAACCCTGGCGAGAAGCACACGATCAGCCGAGTCAACATCGCCACCTCCGATGCCCTCGCCTTCATTGCTCACAAGAAAATCAGAAGAGAGACAACCAGTCTCGCAAGACCCGCTCGAGACAATTCACTCCACGTTGGCTCGGTTCTTTGAGTTGGAGGAGAAGGACACCCGCGACGAGAACCTCAACCAATTTTCTTCCGCTAGCAAAGTGGTTGCTGCCGCCAAGCGCATCAAGGAGATCCGTGCTGAGACGGACGATGCTCGCCATAGCAGCAAGACGCTGTTCCCCGCAACGCTGTGGGTCTCCCAGTGGGTGGACTACACATCCAAGTACGGCATGGGTTACATGCTGTCGAACGGTTCGTCAGGCGTGTACTTCAATGACTCGACAAAAGCGATCGCGTCACCGAACGGCCAGTTCTTTGAGTACCTGGAGCGGTCGTCCGATACTGCGAATGCAGCGGAGCAGCGTGTGCGGTACTCTACCGGCAAGCACGATCCATCACTGGCGAAGAAAGTGACGCTGCTGAAGCATTTCAAGAGCTACTTGGTCGACGGACGTGCTGAGAACGAAGAAGCAGACGTTCTGGAGAGCCAACTTGCTCATCTGATGCACCCAGAGGCGGACTTGGAAACGATTGAGAAGGGGAAACCGATGGAGTTTGTGCGGAAGTGGGTCAAGACACGTCACGCGGTGCTCTTTTGCCTCTCGAACGGCACTCTGCAGATCAACTTCTTTGACTCGTCCAAGCTCCTGCTCTCGGGTGGCGGACGTGTGGTGACGTACCTGGACAAAGAAGATGAGCTCGCGGTGTTCTCCACGGCGGTGGTGGTGCTCAAGAGTGAACGTCCAGATCTGCTCAAGCGCCTCCGATACGCCAAGGACATGCTGCAGCAAATGGTCAAGGCGCACACAAGCAGCCACAGTGACAAGTAAGTATTTAGAGATGAAGATGATTTAGAGCGCTCTGAAGGAGAAGAAGATTGCACAAAGCCTATATAATATAGTGTATCGCCAGTGCTGTACTCCAAGGCTTGTCAAAACTTTCGCGGCGTGAGTCTCGTTGGACGCACGGCGTTCGCGCGCTCTTCCTGGATCAGCGCCTGCAGCTCCGCCATGCTCTTCATGAGCTGTTGGACCTGCGCGTTCATCTCGGCGATCGCGCTTTGCGCGAGCTCGTCGCTCTTCGGCTTCTTGCTCGGCTGCTCGTACCGGATGCCGTCCTCCAGGACGCCGAGGCGGGTCTCCAGTGGCCCATCTGGCCCTTCGTCGTCGTCCATGTCCAGCGCCGACTTCAAAAACAGCGATTCTTCGAGCGCCGTGAGCTGCAGATTCGGCGTCTCAATCAGCGCCTCGATGAACGTCGTGGCGTGGCGGTCTTTCGGAGCCGCAGGCAGCGAGCCATTGGTGGAGAAGGACGAGTGGTCAGGATGGATCGCCGAGCTTCCTCCACCAGCAGAGCCAACGATGCTAGGAAGCCGGCCGAGTGCTTTCTGAACCACATTGCGAGCGCCAGTGCCGGTTGGGAGCTTTCGCAGGTTCGCGGTGATGTTGGCCATCATCGTGCGCTTCATGGTCGAGCGTTGCATGAGCAGGTCGGCGCTGCTGCTGCCTCCACCCTCTTTCTGACCCAAGACAGAGCTGAGATTGTTGGAGCTCTTGGACGATACCGTCGCCTGTTTGTTCATGAGATGGCGCATGTCCACTCGGAGAAGACATCGGAACGTGTGCTCCCGCTCTTCCTTGCGCAGCGCCTTCTCCATGCGGATGATCGCCTGCGCGTGGCTCTGCAGCGCCTCGGCCTCGGCTGACTCGAACACGTCCGAGTACGTCGTCGCCATCATCGCGATGAGGATGTTGAGCAGCACGATGACGACGCTCATGAGGTGCACCATGAGCAGGCCCACGCTGGCGTGCCAGATCCACCCTTTCGTGGCGTTGAAAGTATCGAACGTGATCTGACCGTAGAGCATGAGGAAGACCGTGAGGAACGAGTTGGTGAAGTTCTCGTAGCCCGTGCTGCCGCGCAGGAGGATGTAGAACGCACCGCTGAAGCCAAAGAGGAACACCGCGTAGAGCAAGAAGAAGCGATAGACGTCCTTCACCATGTGGGACATCATCGCGATCAGCAGTCCGCTCTCGGTGGACATTTGCAGGAACTGCAGCAGGTTGAGCCAGAGCGAGACGATGATAAGCGCGAGGAACGAGTTGCGCACCTGGGAGAGTGACGCGACAAACTCGAGCGGGATCGTCGCCATCGTCGCGGCGTACGTGACAATGTTGAGCCAGTTCCAGAACGAGTAGAAGTAGCTCTTCGCAGTGCCACCGAGGAACTCGTTGCGCTCGACGCGGAAGAGCAGGTACGCGCTGCAGATCCACGAGATGAAGCGCGAGAACGCCACCCAGTAGTCGAACGAGGTCACCAGGTGGATCCAGTCCGGATCCGCCCACACCGTCGGCACGTAGTACGCCACCAGCAGCGTGCAGTACGCACTGAATTCCCGACGGAACATGCTCTTTGCGAACGCCTTCCATTTTGCCTTAACGAGGTACCTCATGATGCGATGCGACAGGATATCGCGAGCGTTTGCGCTCTTCACCGCGAGTGCGAGCGCCGTGGACTCAACTGGCACGTGTGGCTCGCCGTAGATGTAGCGCAGGTTCGAGTACTTCACAGCAGCGTAACCGCGCTTCGAGTGGTTGAGCGCGGTCGCAAAGTTGTCCAAGTAGGTCGGCACAGCGTCGGGCGTCTTCTTGAGCAGGAATGCAAAGAACTCGTTGTCCCACTTGCCCGACCACGTGCCCGGTTGAGTGAGCAGCCACTTGGTCATCTCGCTGTTGCCGACTTCTGCTGCGGCTCGCAGCGGCGTGAGCAGCAACTTGGACGGCTCCCCGCCATTGACGACTGCTTGAGGACCCGCTTTTGACTGCGCTGTTTGCTCCTCTGGGAACAGCACGCTCACTGCGAGGTCTGGGGTCGCGCCGTTCGCCAACAGCACCTGGCAAATCGCAATCTGTCCTTCCTGCGCAGCCTCCAGCAGCGGCGTCCAGCCGGACGTGTCCTGATAAGAAGACCACCACATTCACATCAGTTACATAGTTAATAACAAATGCATAAATGGCATGAAGGAAGTGCATTGCCATCATCGAGAACTCACTCGAGAGTCCGGCGGGATGCCTGCGCGCAGCAGCTGCACCACGAGGTCCTGGCAGTTGCTCCAGCCGGCGACCACGTGCAGCAGCGTCGAGCCGTCGGACTCGCGCCGGATGCGCACGTTGTCGATCTCGTCCAGCGCGGTCTGCGGGTTCACACTGCACGAGCAGTTCAATCACGTTAGCGAGCAGCTCACAAAAGTATCTTATCACACAAGTGTGCACACACGCAAGAGAGAGAGAGAGAGAGAGAGAGACGCACATGATCTTGGCGACCACCTCGTCGAACTCGGCGTTGGCCACGGTCTCCCACACGAGGAACCCGTCTGCCTCACCCCCATTCTGCGGCAGTCCATCACTCGCTCCAGCGGGCGCTTGGTCCATCGGTGTCGTCGCTCGATTATGATTTTTTGGGCTCAAAAAGACGTCCAGAAAAAATGGATGATAAATCAGTGACGTGGACTCACGATTGAAGCATGAAAACCCATCTGCTTTGGCATTTAACCTTTTCAAGACTCGGCAGTCATACATATTAAATTAAACAGAACTGGATGAGGTTCCATTCGATTATAGACTGTTTAATTTTATCTCCGAACAGAAAAAATACATATCATCCTTTCAAACAGAGTTTTTGGCTGTGCGAGGAGGATTACGTTGTAACATAACCGCTGTCGGTAAGGGTAATCCTCCCTCGTCTGTGTGTTTTTCCTTTTTAGAGGAGGAAGTTCATGCACCTTTTGACATCGCACCCTCCGCCATCAGCTATTTCGCAAACGTCACGCAAATGGTCAAAGACAAACCAATTGTGATGGGAGAGCAGCAGCCGTTGGTCGCCATCGAGAAGCTTCGACGCCGCGGTGCGCCCTGCAGTGAAAGCACTCTTCAAGACGCCGCGACCAGTCGAGCAAGTATGCGCGAATCTACACGAAGCATGTCGCGGGTGCGCGCTGCCGCCCTCGCTGTCGCGATTGGCGCTGCGCTGGTAATGACGGGTTCAACGGCAGCAGCAGCGAATCTCGAGACCGCGCGCGACGACCGAGCGCTATCAGAGATCACGCTGCTGGGGAAAGTCGGTCTGGCAGAGGATGTGACGCCTTCACCTGCAGTGTCGACGGAAGCGCCCTCGCCCTCGCCTGCAGTGTCCGAGCTATCAGCATCGTCGTCGTCGTCGTCGTCGTCGTCTTCTTCGAACTACAGCGGGGACGAAATTGTCGCTCGCATGCCCATCGATGCGCAGGCTCTCGCCGACGATGAAGCAGACAGCGCCAGTTACAGCGGAAGTGGCGATCAAGTTGGTAGCAGCTCAGACAGCCGTGACGACAATGCAGGTACGGTTGTGTTTTCTCAGCCTCTGTCGTCGAGTAGCAGCAGCATCAGTAGCAGTGGAAGTGGAAGTGCGATTGGAGCAGGTGCGACCGAGGTTGAATTTCCAAAGAACAGCAGTGGCAGTGGTAGCAGACAAGCGCAAGATGACGTTGGCTTCGATTACGTTACCAGTAGCAGTACCAGTAGCAGTGGCAGTTCCAGTGACGCAGGCGACAATGATGTTGGGTTCCCGGAAAGCAATGCGACTTCGTTCAGCCTGAGCAGTAGCAGCTCTGGCTCTGGTTCTAGCCTTCTTAACGAGATTGCGGGGTTAATTGCCGTCACTCCCAAGTCAACCTACGTAGCCGACAAGCAAGACTCGCAAAAGAATGAGCCTTACTCGATTACCATCACGCCTCTGGTAAAGACCGAGAAAGCTGCGGTGATGAAAGGCACCAGCGCGCTCTCTGCAAACAGTGCTACTGGCACCAAGAGTACCGATGAATTTGCCTCCGAGTCGGAATCCGAGCCAACTACAGACGCGCCGCAGATGCACGGCGTGCCATCGAACCCGACGCTTGTGAGCGCTGTTGCGCACGACGGACGCGCCGAAGTGACGTGGAAGACCCCGGACGACGATGGCTCGGACCCGATCACCGAGTACGAAGTGAGCTGGTTCGACGAAGAAGACAACGTACTCGTCGGCACGCAGGTCGTCGCGCAGATCGCCTCGTCGCTCAAGAACACCGCCAAGTACAACGCTTCGTCGCCTGTCCCCAGCACTACCAGTAATACCGCTACTACTACTACGTCCACCGATGCCGGCAGTCTCCCAACCTCAACGGTGGTCTCGCACTTGCTGAATGGCAAGTCGTACACTTTCAAAGTGCGCGCGAAGAACGTGAACGGCTTCTCGGTGTGGTCGGCCAAGTCGCTTGCGGTGAGTCCACTGCATCCGCCTGACCTCTGCGGCCGCATCTCGTGCTCGGGACGAGGCACGTGCTTCCCAAACTACCACCAAGAGCGGACATCAACAAATACAGCAGCAACAGCGAACCGTCTGGTAAAGCGGTCGATGAAAAGCGCGGATACCATGGACAGCGCGGACGACGCGTCCTCGTCTCTGGATGCGCAATGTATCTGCCGTCCTGGGTTCCACCCACCAGACTGCAGCGTGAAGGACGACAAGACCAAGTTTGTGTGGAAAGTGAGCGAGTGGAACAGTTGCTCCAGTGGGTGCGGCGGCGGCAAGCGTACGCGTGAGGCGACGTGCTTTGATATCGCGAAAGACAAGCCGGCGTCCTCGGAAGCGCTCTGCACCGACAAGAAGCCGTCGCTGACAGGTATCTGCAATGGCATGGAGTGCGGCTCGAAGCTCGTGTCGGTCAAGTACGAGGTGGAGATGAGCTACGACGAAGTGCTGTTCAGCCCCGAGGCAGTCGAAGCGTTTGAAGTCGCGTTCACGACCGAGGTATCGGCCGCACTCCAGATCCCACGCACGCGACTGGAGATCACAGCGCTCAAGCGCGGGAGCATCGCGGTGTTTTTCCAGATCCTGCCAGCGTCGCGCGTGGGCGAGAAATCGCTGAATGACATTGTCGAGCAGCTCCAGGACGAACTCGACAATGCGACGAGCACGCTACGCTCGAAAGGCACGTTTGCGCGCCGCGTCGAGCCGAACGGCGTCAAGCTGAGCTTCTCACTCGCAGACCAGACCGTGCAGGGCGGCGCCGAGGATATCTCAATCCTCGGACTCATCGGCACCGTGCTCGTGCTCTGCTTCTTCGTGTTCATGTTTGGCTGGTCGCTGAGAAAGCGCCACCAGCGCATCTTGAAGCAGGAAGAAGCCCGCGACCATCCGGAGCAGCACGTGTTTGAGGCAAAACAGTCAGAGATGAAGCGCATGGGCATCCGGACAATGGCGTAAGTGGAAAAGATAGGCATTAAGGAAAGTTCATAGCTCATTCTTTCTTTTTCTGCAAATTAGTATGGTGATCGACACCTGGTGTGTGTTGAAATTTGAGCTTGGTTGAGTATGCAAAGTATGTGGGTTGTGAGCTGCTGGCTGCGTTTCGCACTTGTGCGATCGCTCGACGAGTCCGACGTCCTCCACGTAGTCGAACTGCCCTGAGAGCAGTCTGTTGCGGTAGTAGAGCCTGTTGCTCCGCCGTTCGCGGTCGAGGTGCATCCGAGCGTGGTTTCACAGTCGCTGTTGTTGGCGACGGGGGTTCATATCGACTGACGTCGATTTTACAGGAGCCCTTTTCCCGCCAGATCGATTTCTTGCTTATGTCGTGGTGCTGTACGCGGGGTTTTACGACGGCGCAACATGTACTCTTCAAGGTACTGGAGCAGCGTCGGCACCAACTGGCCGCCCTTGCCGTCGTCCCCGAACTCAAACACGGCGTTTCGCGAGCCCACGTCGCTGATGAGCGCAGCGCCGTCGACGTTCGCGGCGAATGGGATGAACGACGACTTTCAGCCTTTGACGCCCGAGAGCGTGTCGGCGGTGCTCGCGATGTCCTATAAAGTTGCCGAGAAGAGTTCAAGTGGTTACTTATTAGTCGAGTGAGGGTCGGCTGGGGTTCAAGCGAGGAGCTCTATTGTAGTGAAGCGAATGACTCACATCAATAGAGATCGACTGTATGGAGCGAAGAGCATGCATGGTATAAACAACACACAAGAACTGGTTAGCTGTTGCGATCAGCAGAATGCACGAAGTTGGACGAGCCGCACCTTGTACTCATCAAACCAGATCCCGCCGC